>CAUYLG010018500.1:0-53819 GCA_963573385.1 Cacajao melanocephalus
TATACTCCTTTAACTATATAGCCAGTAATGGGATTGCTGGGTCAAATGGAATTTCTATTTCTAGATCCTTGAGGAATTGCCACACTGTCTTCCACAATGGTTGAACTAGTTTACACTCCCACCAACAGTGTAAAAGTGTTCTTATTTCTCCATATCCTCTCCAGCATCTGTCTCCAGATTTTTTAATGATTGCCAGTCTAACTGGTGTGAGATGATATCTCAATGTGGTTTTGATTTGACTTCTCTAATGACCAGTGATGATGAGCATTTTTTAATATGTTTGTTGGCCTCATAAATGTCTTCTTTTGAAAAGTGTCTGTTCATATCCTTTGCCTACTTGGGTTTGTTTTTTTCTTGTAAATATGCTTTAGTTCTTTGTAGATTCTGGATATTAGTCCTTTGTCAGATGGGTAGATTGCAAAAATTTTTTTCCCATTCTATTGGTTGCCAGTTAGCTCTAATGATTGTTTCTTTTGCTGTACAGAAGCTCTTAAGTTTAATACATCCCATTTGTCTATTTTGGCTTTTGTTGCATTGCTTTTGGTGTTTTTGTCATGAAGTCCTCACCTATACCTATGTCCTGAATGGAATTGCTTAGGTTTTCTTCTAGGGTTTTTATGGTGTTAGGCTTTAGGTTTAAATCTTTAATCCATCTGGAGTTAATTTTAGTGTAAGGTGTAAGGAAGGGTTCCAGTTTCTGCTTTCTGCACATGGCTGGCCAGCTTTCCCAACACCATTTATTAAACAGGGAATCCTTTCCCCATTGCTTGTCTTTGTCAGGTTTGTCAAAGATCAAATGGTTGTAGATGTGTGGCATTGCTTCCAAGGCCTCTGTTCTGTTCCTGGTCTGTATCACTGTTTTGGTACCAGTATGATGCTGTATTGATTACTGTAGTCTTGTAGTATAGTTTGAAATCAGGTACTGTAATGCTTCCAGCTTTGTTCTTTTTGCTTAGGATTGTTTTGGCTATGCGGGTTCTCTTTTGGTTCCATATGAAGTTTAAAGTGTTTTTTTCTAGTTCTGTGAAGAAGGTCAGTGGTAGCTTGATGGGGATAGCATTGAATCTATAAATTACTTGGGGCAGTATGACCATTTTCACAATATTGATTCTTCCTAACCATGAGTATGGAATGTTTTTCCATCTGTTTGTGTTCTCTCTTATTTCCTTGAGCAGTGGTTTGTAGTTCTCCTTAAAGAGGTCCTTTACATCCTTTATTAGTTGTATTCCTAGGTATTTTATTTTCTTTGTAGCAATTGTGAATGGGAGTTCACTCATAATTTGGCTCTCTGTTTGTTATTGGTGTATGGGAATGCTTGTGATTTCTGCACGTTGATTTTGTATCCAGAGACTTTGTTGAAGTTGCTTATCAGTTTCAGGAGATTTTGGGCTGAGACGATGGGATCTTCCAAATATACAATTATGTCATCTGCAAATAGAGACAATTTGACTTCCTGTTTTCCTAATTCAATACCTTTTATTTCTTTTTCTTGCCTGATTGCTCTGGCTAGAACTTCCAATACTATATTGAATAGGAGTGGTGAGAGAGGGCATCCTTGTCTAGTGCCAGTTTTCAAAGGGAATGCTTCCACTTTTTGCCTGTTCAGTATGATATTGGCTGTGGGTTTGTCATAAATAGCTTTTATTATTTTCAGATACATTCCATCGATACCTAGTTTATTGAGAGTTTTTAGCATAAAGAGCTGTTGAATTTTGTCAAAGGCCTTCTCTGCATCTATTGAGATAATCACGTGGTTTTTGTCTTTGGTTCTGTTTATGTGTTGGATTAAGTTTAAAATTTGTGTATTTTAAACCAGCCTTGCATCCCCGGGATGAAGCCTACTTGATTGTAATGGATAAGCTTTTTGATGTGGTGTTGCATTCAGTTTGCCAGTATTTTATTGAAGATTTTTGCATCAATGTTCATCGTGGATATTGGCCTGAAGTTTTCTTTTTTAGTTGTGTCTCTGCCAGGTTTTGATATCAGATGATGTTGATCTCATAAAATGATTTAGTGATGATTCCCTCTTTTTGTATTGTTTGAAATAGTTTCAGAAGGAATGGTACCAGCTCCTCTTTGTACATCTGGTAGAATTCAGTTATGAGCCCATCTGAACCTGGACTTGTTTTGGTTGATAGAGTATTAATTGCTGCCTAAACTTCAGACCTTGTTATTGGTCTATTCAGGGTTTCAAGTTCTTCCTGGTTCAGTCTTGGGGGGGTGCAAGTATCCAGGAATTTATCCATTTCTTGCAGATTTACTGGTTTGTGTGCATAAAGTTGTTTGTAGTAATCTCTGATGGTAGTTTGTATTTCTGTGGAATTGGTGGTGATATCCCCTTTATTTTTTTTTTTTTTTGCATCTATTAGATTCTTCTGTCTTTTCTTTTCCATGAGTCTGGCTGGTGATCTATTTTGTTGATCTTTTCAAAAAACCAGCTCCTGGATTCATTGATTTTTTTTGAAGGTTTTTTTTTGTGTCTCTGTCTCCTTTAGTACTGCTCTGATCTTAGTTATTTCTTGTCTTCTGCTAGCTTTTGAGTAGTTTTTGATCTTGCTCCTCTAGCTCTTTTAATTCTGATGAAAGGGTGTTGATTTCAGATCTTTCCTTGCTCCTCATGTGGGCATGGATTGCTATAAATTTTCCTCTAGACACTGCTTTAAATGTGTCCCAGAGATTCTGGTGTGTTATGTCTTCGTTCTCATTGGTTTCGAAGAATATCTTTATTTCTGCCTTCATTTTATTGTTTATCCAGTCATCATTCAGGAGCAAATTGTTCAGTTTCCACATAGTTTTGTGGTTTTGAGTGAGTTCCTTAATCCAGAGTTATAATTTGACTGTGCTGTGGTCTGAGAGACTGTTATGATTTCCATTCTTTTGCATTTGCTAAGGAGTGATTTCCTTCCAATTATGTTGTCAATTTTAGAGTAAATGCAGTGTGGTGCTGAAAAGAATGTATATTCTGTGGATTTGGGGTGGAGAGTTCTGTAGATGTCTATTAGGCCCTCTTGGTACAGATCTGCATTCACATCCTGGATATCCTTGTTGATTTTCTGTCTCACTGATCTGTCTGATATTGACAGTGGAGTGATAAAATCTCCCACTATTATTGTGTGGGAGTCTAAGTCTCTTTATAGGTCATTAAGAACTTGCTTTATCTATCTGGGTGCTCCTGTGTTTGGTGCATAAATATTTAAGATTGTTAGCTCTTCTTGTTGTATTGATCCTTTTGCCATTATGTAATGCCCTTCTTTGTGTCTTTTGATCTTTGTTCGTTTAAATTCTGTTTTATCAGAGACTAGGATTGCAACCCCTGTTTTTTTGCTATTTACTTGGTAAATCTTCTTCCATCCCTTTTGTTTTGAGTCTGTGTGTGTCTTTGCACATTAGATGGGTCTCCTGAATACAGCACACCAATGGGTCTAGACTTTTTATCCAGTTTGCTAGTCTGTCTTTTGATTGGGTTAGAACATGTTCCTTTAGCTCAGAGAAGTTTGTTATTACCCACCTTCTGAAGTCTGCTTCTGTCAATTCATCAAACTCATTCTCCATTCTGTTTTGTTCCCTTGCTGGCGTGGAGTTGTGATCCCTTGGAGGAGGAGAGGCATTCTGGTCTTTGATGATTTCATCCTTTTCGTGCTGGTTTCTTCCCATCTTTGTGGATTTATCTGTCTTTGATCTTTGAAGTTGGTGATTTTGGATGGGGTCTCTGAGTGGACGCCCTTTCTGTTGATATTGAAGATATTTATTTTTGTTTTTTTAGTTTTCCTTCTAACAGTCAAGCCCCTCTGCTATAGGACTGCTGGAGGTCCACTCCAGACCTTGCTTGCCTGGGAGTCACCTGCGGGGGGTGTGGAGCAGTGAGGATTGCTGCCTGATCTTTCCTCTTGTAGCTTTGTCCCAGAAAGGTACCCCTCAGGTGTCAGCCAGAGCTGTCCCGTATGAGGTGTTTTTTTGGTTATTCAAGGGTCAGGGAGCCACTTGTGGGGGCAGTCTGTCCTTTGTCTGCCTGCAGAGGCATTGCTGGGCTGCCTCCGACTCAGCCTTGTTGCTGTGTAGGCTTCCTCTGGCATTTGTTTACACAGATGAGATTGGAACCACCTTTGCAATGGCAGACGCCCTTCCCCCCACCAAGCTGGATCGTCCTCGGTCAAGCTTGAACTGATGTGCTGGCTGCGAAACTCTCAGGCGAGAGGGCTTCAGTTTGCTGGTCTTTGTGGGGGTGGGACCTGCCAAGCTGTATCACCTGTCTCCCTGCTTTCAGCTATCCCTCTTTCTGGGGGGCAGGTAGATTCATTCTGCAGGTGCTCTTGGTGCTAGTCACTCTGAAAGGAAATTATTTTAGAGCTTTAAGATTGGATTGCCCCACTGGATTTTGGACTTGCATGGGGCCTGTAGGCCCTTTGTTTTGACCAATCTCTCCCATTTGGAGTGGGTGTATTTACTCAACGCTTCTACCCCATTGTATTTACGAAGTAACTAACTTGTTTTTGATATTACCGGCTCATAGGCCAAAGGGACTTGCCTTGTTTTGAATGAGACTTTGGACTGTGAACTTTTGAGTTTATCCTGAAATGAGTTAAGACTTTGGGGAACTGTTGGCAAGGCATGATTGATCTTGAAATAGGAGGAAGTGAGATTTGGGAGGGGTCACGGATGAAATGATATGGTTTAGCTGTGTCCTCACCTAAATCTTATCTTTAATTGTAGCTCCCATAATTCCCATGTGTCATGGGAGTGATCTGGTGGGAGGTAGTTGAATCATGGGGTTGGGTGTTTTTTATGCTTTTCTTAAGATAGTGAATAGGTCAGACCTGATGGTTTTATAAAGAGCAGTTCTTCACATGCCCTCTTGCCTGCCACCATGTAATACATACCTTTCTCCTCCTTTGCCTTCTGCCATGATTGTGAGGCCTCCCTAGCCATGTGGAACTGTGAATCTGTTAAACTTATTTTTCTTTATAAATTACCCAGTTTCGGGTATGACTTTATTAGCAGCATGAGAACTGACTAATACAGAAGGCAACAGACATCTCTCAAATAAGAGATGCGTCAATTACGGCACTCCCCTACTCTAAGTCATTCAAAGGAAGACAGATAAACAGTTCTTCCATTCATGATCCTCCTTTTCTTCTTCCTTCTCTTCTTCATCTTCCTCTTCCTTCTTTTATGGGCAACTTTGGTGGGATTCTTTGCATAATCAAACTTTCCTTTAGACTTAGAGTGAGCAACATCCCTCTCTTGCTTCTCCCTGAGCTTCAACCGCCTTAGTGATACAAGGCTGCATTTCACTGTTACTTAAGTTATTCCACATCTTATCCAGATTTTTTTGCCACATCTCCAATAGAGATGTCAGGGTTTGTGGATTTGATCTTGGGGTAGGCTTCTGAAAAGAACTGGAAGAATCCAGACAGTGGCCTTTTGAGGGCATTAGAGTCCTTCTTGCCTCCCTTAGCTGATATATAATCCTTCATTTCCTGAACATGGAGTACTTTTTCCACCTTTATTGCTTTATCAAATTTAGACTTTTCTCTCCCAGACATTGTCTACCACTTGTCAAAGTACTGCTTAAAAGTTTTTGCAAAATTGACAGGGACCTCTGGGTTCTTCTTGTTATGTTCTTCTCTGCACATCTCCACAAAGAAAGTATTATGCAGACTCTTTGGTTTCTTGGGATCACCTTTAGGCAACCTGACTGTATTGTTCACTAGCCTAATTTGAGATTTTTGTCTGATCTATGTATTGTGAATTTTTTTCCCAATCTGGCTTATCTTTCATTTTCTTTATAGTGCATTTTGAAGAATAGAAGCTTTAAGTATGGATGAAGTATAATTCATTAATCTTCTTTTATAGCTGAGGCCTTTTGTATCCTAAGAAACCTTGCTGGCTGGGTGCAGTGGCTCATGCCTGTAATCCCAGCATGTTGGGAGGCTTAGGTGGGTGGAACACTTGAGGTCAGTAGTTTGAGATCAGCCTAGCCAACATGGTGAAACCTCATCTCTAATAAAAATACAAAAATTAGCTGGGCATGATGGCAGGTGCCTGTAATCGCAGCTACTTGGGAAGCTGAGGCAGGAGAATTGCATGAACCTGGGAGGCGGAGGTTGCAGTGAGCCGAGATGGTGCCATTGACTCCAGCCCTTCCGCCTGGGTGACAAGAGCACTCTGTCTCAAAAAAAAAAAAAAAAAAAAAGAAAAAAGGAAAAAAAAAGAAACCTTGCTTACACTAGGATATGGAGATAGTTTCTGTTGTTTTCTTCTAGTAGTTTTATAGTTTAGCTTGTATCCATAGGGCTGTAATCTATCTTGAATAAATTTTTGTGTATTTTGTGAGGGGTAAGAGTAAAGAATTAACTTCTACTGCATTGTGATTATGTCAAGGTTTTCCAGTAGAATTTCTTAAAAACTATTTTCCTATGAAATTACTTTGGCAGCCTGGTTAATTTTAAAGTAAATTAATTGAAAATAAATCAATTGTATATATTTGGACGTATCTCTGATCTATTTTCTTTCTGTTTAACTATCTGTGTATACTTCATATATACTACACTGAATTGATTATCAAAGGCTTATAGTAAATCTTGAAAACATGTTGTAAAATACATTCAGCTTGTTCTTTCTTTTCAAAAATTTTTTGGCTATGCAAAGTAATTTGTATTTCCAAGTACATTTTAGAATTAGCTTGTTATTCCTGCAGAGATTTTGACAGCATACATTTAGGTAGACTTGCCAATTTTATAATACTGAGTCTTCCAATTGATAAATAAGGTTTTATTTTTTTTCTAGATTTTTAGTTGTCTTTAGTTTCTCTCTGTAATGTTTTACACTTATAATGTAGTAGTCTTATATACTTCTGTTACATTTGTTCCAAAGTATTTTACAGTTTTAGATGCCATTATAAATGACATTGTTTAATTTTCCAATTATTTTTCTTATTGCATATGGATGCAATTGATTTTACACATAAATAAATTGATACTGAATTTGTATCCTGTGTCCCTGCTAAATTTCCTTATTAATAGTAGGTTTTTTTTTTTGGGATAGATTCTTTAGTGGATCCTATGTAAACAATCATATTTTTCATAATGAAGATAGTTTTACTTATTTTATTCTAATCCTATTGTACTAGTTAGAACCTCTACTATTAACTATTATGTTGAACATAAATGTGAAAAACTGATTAACTTTTCCTATTTCCAATTATAAAAAAGCCATTTAATATTTAATCATTAAGTATGATGTTAGCTATAGAATTTTTGTAGAACCTCTTGATCAGATTGAAAAAACAATCCCCCAATGTTTTTATTTGCTGAGATATTTTTAATATAAATAAATGTTAAATTCTGTCTAATACCTTTTCTGCATCTAGTAATGTGATCATAAGTCTTTTTCCTTTATTCTGTTAATGTGATAAATTAAATTAATTGATTTATGAATGTTGCACCAACCCTGCATTCCTAGGATAAGGCTCATTTGGTCATGATACATTATCCCTTTCTATATTGCTAGATTTATTTAGACTTTTTTTTTTACTAAGAATTTTTGCATCTATATTTATGAAGGACATTGGTCTGTAAGTTTCTTTTTTGTTACAGCCTCTTAAAGATGTGCTATCCAGATTATGCTAGCCTTATAAAATAAGTTGGAAAGTGACTATTTTCTAAAGGCATGTAAAACTGATCTTATTTTATTCTTATAGATTTCATAGAAGTCACCAGGAAATTAGTCAGAAATGAGAGAGACATTTAAACACCACCACCACCACAATGGCTATTTGAATCTTAAATTTTCTTTGTGAGATTTTTTTATGAGTTTAATTTTAAAATATAAATAGGGTTATTAAGATTTTTTGTTTCTTCTTGTTTTGGTAAGGTTGCATGTCGAAGGAATTTTTCCATTTTATCTAAGCACTCAAGTTATTTTGTATAAAGTTGTTCATAGTGTATCTTTATTGTCATTTAATGACCATAGAATCTATGGAGATGCAGATAATTTGTGTTCTCTCTTCTATCTCTCTCTCAATAGCATACCCTAGATTTATTTATTCTACTAACCTTTGTAAAAAATTTTCTTGTCTTACTGATTTCTTTTATTATTTGTTACTAATTGTACTGATGTCTCCTATTATCTGTATCATTTCCACTGTTTTATTTTAGTTTTTATTTGTTCTTTTTTCCTCTAGCTTCTTAAGATAGATCACTTATTTTATGCCCTTCTTTTTATCTAATATAAGCATTAAGGAGATAAATTTTTCTTTGATGGCTCTCACACATTTTCTTGTATATGTTATAATTATCCAGTTAAAAATGCTTTCTGATTTTACTTGTGATTTCTTTTCTGACTCATGGATGTTAGATGTCTATTATATAGTTTTAAAATATTTATTTTGCTACATTAATTATTATTGGTTTGTAATTAAAGTAATTATGGTCGGAGAAAATAATTTATGTAATTTCAATCCTTTGAATTTATTGAGGATTTTTTTAGTGACCCAGCGTATGTTGTATCTTTCTGAATGTTTTACATGCATTTAAAAAGAGTATACATCTTACAGTTGTTGAGGATAGAGTTCTATAAATGCCAATTTTGTCAAATTGGTTGATATTGTTCAAATCTTCTCTATTCTTACTGATATATTTTTCTAATTCTTTCATCACTTACTAAGATAGAGGTGTTTAATGTCTAACCATAAGTATTGCTCTGTTCCTCACATTTAAATGTGTCAAGTATTGCTTTGCATAATTTAAACCTATGTTATTCATTAAGAAATCATTTAGGATTGTTATGTCTCCCAGATGAGTGACCCTTTCAATCAATATGAAAAATCCTCCATTCTTTCTGGTAATACTCTTGAAGCCCATATTGTTTGATTTAAGATAGCCACTCCAGCTTTCTTAAGCTTAGTGTTTGCATGGTATATCTTTTCAAATGTTTTAATTTCAATCCGAGTGTATATTTTTATTTAAAATGCGATTCTTATAAACAACATATAGTTGAGTATTGTTTTATTTTCCCCCTAGTCTGACAATTTGTGGGTGGTTGTGTGATTTCATGTTGCTTGGCAGAAGTGAAATTTTTCATATTTTATATGAATATAAAAGTCTTAAGCACTTAACAAGGTAAAATTTATGATGTCTAGGATCCAGTAGAAAATGACCATGCAGTTGAAAAAGCAGGAAAATACAACCTATAAAAGGAGAAAAATCCATAAATCAAAATTGACTTACTCCTGACACAGATGTTAGAATTAGCAGATCAGGACATTGAAATAGTTATTATAATTGTATTCCACACATTCAAAAATTCAGTAGAGACATGGAAGATATAAAGAAGATTGAAATTCAGTAACTAAAGATGAAAACCATAATGTGTGTAGTGAAAATACACAAGACAGAAATAATTACAGGTTAGACATTGCAGAAGAAAAGATTTATGAACTTGACATAGGAATAGAAACTATCCCAAATTAAAGCGAATGAGGAAAAAATACTTTAAATAATGAAAAGAGCATCAGTGAGCTGAGGGGTCTTCAAGTTGCCTAGTGTATGGGTAATTGTAATTCTTGAAGAAAAAAAGTGAGGGAGGTATAGAAAAATTTTTGAAGAATAATTGCCAAAACATCCCCAAATTTAATGAAAACAATAAGCTGATCAATCCAAGAACTCCAAGCATAAAAAACATAAAGAAAACTGCACAAATTCAATATATGATCAATTTGTTCAAAACCGGTGATGAGGAGAAAAATCTTAAAAGCAGGCAGAGAAAATAAGACACACTCATAGGGGCAAAGATAAAAAAAAAAAAAAAAAACAACCCAGCAGACTTCTCATCATAAACAATGCAAATAAGGAGAAGATAATGGAACAACATCTTCAGAATAATAAAAGAAAAAAACCCTCAATGTAGAATTCTACATTCAGAGAAAATATTCTTTAAAAATAAAAGTGTGGCCAGGTACAGTGGCTCATGCCTATAATCCCAGCACTTTGGGAGGCAGAGGAGGGCTGATTGCCTAAGCTCAGGAGTTCAAGACCAGCCTGCACAACATGGTGAAACCCCATCCTTACCAAAAAATATAAAAATTAAACCGGCATGGTTGCATGCACCTGTAGTTTCAGCTACTTGGGAGGGTGAGGCAGGAGAATTGCTTGAACCCAGGAGGTGGGGGCTGCAGTGAACTGAGATCACAGCACTGTATTCCAGCCTGGGTGACAGAGTGAGACTTTGTCCCCCTCCAAAAAGAGGGAGATAATGACTTCTTTAGCTATTTAAAAGCTAAAAATAATTCATTACCAGCAGACTTGAATTATAGGAAATATTAAAGAAAGCTCTTCAGGCAGAAAGTAAGTGATATTGAATGAAAATATGGATATACACAAAGGAATGAAGAACATCAGATATGATAACTACCTAGATACAATGTAAGACTTTAATTATTTGGATCCCTTTAAAAAGTAATTAATGATTAGAATTAAAATAAAAGTTACGTAGAATGAGATTTCTAATATATAAAAGCAAAATATATAACACAGTAGCACAAAGGCCTAGAGAAGAGAAATGGAAGCATACTATATGTGAAGTGGTATAATATTATTTGAAGGTAGACTGATAAGTAAAAGATATATGCTATTATTCCTAAAATAATTACTAAAAAAATTCTATAAAATAAAAACCAAAGTTATAGTTGACAAAAATCCAGCAATGTAGATTAAATATAATCATAAAAATAACCCCCAAAAGACAGAGAAAACTATTAATAAGGAATAGATCAAACAAATAGCAAGATAACAAAATCCAACATAACCATATTGATAATCATGTTAAATGTAAGTGATCTAAACACACCAGTTATGGGGCAGAGATTCTTAGCAAAAAGCAAGACCAAATTTTATTCTGTGAATAAAAATGTGTTTTAAATATCAAGACAAATCTAGTTAATAGTAAAAAACTCAGAAAGATACTACAGAGGAACAAAGCTTGTAAAGATTAAAAAATAGATCAATGGAATAGAATAGTGAGTCTAAAAATAGACACATATATAGGGACAAGTAATTTCTGACAAATGTGCAAAATAAATTCAGTGTAGAAAGGATAGCTTTTTCAACAAATAGTGATTGAACAGTTGGCTATCAAGATGCAAGAGAACAAACTTTATATTTTATATCATATACAAAAATTACCTCACAATGCATCATAGATATAAATGTAAAATCTAAGGGTATACAACTTCCAGAATAAAGTTTTATAGCTTTAGGTTAGGTCAAAGTTGCTTAGATGTAACCAAAAGCACTATTTATATTTTAAAAAATAAATTGAACTTCCTCAACTTAAAACCTTTTGCTTTTTGAAAGGCACTGTTAGAAAAACGAAAAGACAAGCCACAGACTGGGGAAAGATATTTGCAAATCATATGTCCTATGTAAATTTGTATCCAGCATATGTAAAGTACATTCTAAACTTAATAATGAGAATGGTTAAAATTAAAAACACTGGCCATACCAAGTGTTGACAAGGATGTGGAGAACTAGGACTTCCATACATGGCTGATGGTAATGTAAACCAATTAGGAAAACAGTTTGGCAGTTACTAAAAGTTATGCCCAAGCTTGCCTCATGATTCAGTCATTTCACTTCTAAGTATTTACTCAAGAGAAGTGAAAGCATAAATCCATACAGAGACTTCTGCATGAGTGTCCAGAGCAGCTTTATTGTTGTTAGCCCTCAATTAGAAACAACCTAATTGTTAATCTATAACTGAATGAATAAACTACTAGTGGCATATACATACAATGCAATGCTATTGTATGCACGACATGTAACGTGAATGAATTCCAAAAATAAGTATGCTGAGTAAAACAAGCCAGACCAAAAAATAGTACATAATGTATGATTACATTTGTATAAAAATACATAATACCAATTAATCTAGAGTGACAGAAAACAGATGAATGGTTGCCAGGAATGAGGAAGGATAGAAGGTGAGATTACAAAGGTACGCAGAGTTTAGTGGGGGTAATAAATATGTTTATTATTTGGATTGTGGCCATCATTTCACAGGTATACATCTATGATGAAATTTATCAAATTTTAAACTGTACATATGTGTCATTTTTCATATGCTAATTATATCTCAGTAAAACTTTTAAAGAAACTGTTGATATAGTGCAACTGTCATGAGACACTCATTAGTTATATCCCTGCTTAAGATGAGAGATTCATGCTAGGCAAAAGAGAAATATAACCATGTCAAGAAATATTTTCATTGTTTAAATATATACGTAGAAATAAGGCTAAGTTATATGGCCCAAAGATGAAAAACAGAAAAGTGTAGGTTCAAGAAGCTGAAGCCTTGTCCCCTATTGGCGCTTTGTTAGTATGTATAGTTGAAACCACGCATTTTCATAATGTTAGTGATGAACAAAATTGTGGAGTTGAATTTTAAGTCTTGAAACTAAAATAGCTATCACTGGGAGCTGTGTGGAGCCCAATTATAAAGGAATTGGACTGTAATTGTAAACTGCTGAATATGGTAATTATTGTGGCAGATGTACAGTAATTAGTTTGTAACACTAAGACTTTTATTTTGTGATTTTTGTAATATCTTCCAAAAGCGGAAAAGTAGCTATGGCTGGGCAGACTTTGATTTGGACTCTGCAGTGTTTTTAGGATTTATTTTTCTGCAGTGTATGTCAGCAAGCAATGCTGGTGACAAGGTTTTGGCTCAGGAATCAAAGAGAGTGCATGGTAATGAAAGAGCTAAGATGGTATAATTGGGCAATAAAATTTATGATTTTTGAGTGGAATGTCAATACGCAAAGGAACAATATTGCTGATTTACTGGTAATAGCCAACACACAAGTTATCATTGCAATTAAGCAAAACTTTAAATCAAGTTCTCCCAGAGTGTTCATGGTCTCAAAAAATAGAATATGGAGTAGTTTCAAAAAGAGGAATTTGGGAGTTGGGCAAATATGAGTTGAAATCCCTGGTTCACATACCAGCTATGTGATCATTAGTAAGTTACTTGTGTTTTTTTTTTTTAACCTACAAATGAAAATGATATAACAAATAACTTTGTAGGGTAATAGAGATAATGTATGTGAAATTCCTAGTATTCCAGGACGTTTACTCTAAAAACGGGATTTGCTCTATGCTGTAAAAAGGTTCTGAAAGGTGAATAACACCACATTTGCAACTTCTATTCTGAATGGTTCCTGTAAGAATTAAAGATACTCTCTGTAAAATGTTCTTGTATAATGCCTTGCACATAGTAGATGCTTGGTAAATTATAGCTAGTATGCATATTATTTAAGAAACAAGTAAGAATCTTGAAGTAGGAGTCAGAAAACCTGGTCCTAGTTGCAGTTCTGCCGTCAAATAGTTGTATGCCTTCACACAACTCATTTGTCATTTCTCCTTTCTGAGTGAATGACCTTTATGCCCCTTCTATCTTTGCAACACTAGGACATTTTCTTTTCTGTTTTTAACTGTCGGCCTTAGTACCATTTTCTTGGAAACCTCTGCACCATGAGAGCCAAGTGGAAGAAGCGAATGCGCAGGCTGAAGCGCGAAAGAAGAAAGATGAGGCAGAGGTCCAAGTAAACCGTTAGCTTGTTGCACCATGGAGGCCACAGGAGCAGAAACATGGAATGCCAGACGCTGGGGATGCAGATACAAGTCGTGAGACTGCATGCTACTGGCTAGAAGCTTGTCTCAATGGATCTAGAACTTCATCGCCATCTGATCGCCGATCACTCTGAGACCCACCTTGCTCATAACCAAAACTGCCCATGTTGGTCCTTTGCCCTGGACCTGTGACATTTTGGACTACTTCTGTGTTTACTTGTAGCCGAGTGTAACCACCATACAATAAATCACCTCTTTGTTGTTTTAGCTGAAAAAAGAAAAAAAAAAAAAGAAAAAGAAACAGACCCAGAATAAAAATTCGAACTGTGAGTTGAGAAGGAAGTGTGGAGCTTGCACAGTGGCAGTATTGTAGCCATTGAGGTTTTTCTGAGGTGTTATTATTGCTAATTGAGAAGGAAGTCTGGGTCTCCTCCGTTCAGATCCTTGGTTTATTACTATGTTTATCACTGTAAAATATTTCTTATCTATTCTTTCAGGAATCTTCCACAGTATCACTGTGTGTGTGTGTTTACTTTTATACAATAAGATACAATGTTATTGTAAACATACTGTTCTATATCTTAACTGATTTTCCCCCAAGTACCAATTTACCTTGAAGAGCTTTCTACATCGGCACATATGCATCTGCTTTATTTGGTTCATAACAATGATAATAGTACTACCTATAGCTGTATTATATTCCAAATAAATAAAATAGCTGTGTTATATTCCAAATAAATGAAAGTAATATTTATTTAATTAGGTCGTTAGTAACAAACATATAGGTTATTTTTCTTTGGTTTTAGAAACAATGCAACAAAAATTTATCTGTGCACATTCTTTTTTTGTGTGTGTGTATTTTGGTAAGATTATCTGTAAGATGAATTTTCAGAAGTTGAACTGGTAAATCAAAGGGTGTGTATAATGGCCAGATGCGGTGGCTCATACCTGTAATCCTAGCACTTTGGGAAGCCAAGGCAGGTGGATCACTTGAGCCTAAGAGTTTGAGACCAGCTTGGGCAAGATACCAAAACCCTGTTCTACAAAAATACAAACATTAGCCAGGCACGGTAACATGCTACTGTAGTCCCAGCTATTCAAGAGGGAACCCTTGAGTCCTGGATGCAGTGGTTGCAGTGAGAAAAGAAAAAAATGTATTGTGTAGGAAAAGTTTAATCAAAATTCCCAAATTATTCTCCTAAGAGGATGAAAACATTAATATGGCTAGTAACTGTATAGGTGTAATTGTTTTCCCACACATAAACACTGTAATAACTTGTTTTTTGCAGAGAGTAATTTTTTCATTGACAGTATTCAGTTCAGTCTCCATTGGTCACTTTTATTTTTTTGAATAGGAATGACTTGATTGAACAAGTATTTAATCTCATATGGCTTAATTGTGTGTGAAGTATGGTATTAGATGTTTGAAGAAGTCAAAATTCATTTGATGCGGAATCTGTTGAGGAAGTTACATACTCTGGCCTCAGATTACCTTTCCCACCTTATCTATTTGTAATTATTTTTGTGACCACTGTAGAACCAAAAATGAGAACGTTTCATGAATATTTTAAGGGAGTCTTGAAGTTTCATGAATATGTTAAGTAGGTATGAGAATTTCCATGAATATATTAAGTAGGAGAATTGTTAGTGTGGACACTACAACGGCAGATCATAAACCCCTGCCTCGTAGGCAATCATTTACCACCATCTGTATTCTTTCACTGATGTGGGCTAGTGCGGATAAATAAAATCGGGAATTAATAATGTATTATGCCTCTTTCACAGCTTACCCAGAGTGGCTGACCCACTATTTCAGCTGTGTACAACTAGATTATAGCATTTCTGCGTCATTGTGGAAAGACATTCCCGCAGAAGACAACAGCATTACAATGAGGAGAAATGTGCCATAATTGGGACAATAAGGAAAGTAGTAAACACAGATGAAGCTTCTGGAAGAGAGAAATAGATGACAGGAGGAGTGGGAAGGGGTGATGGGCACTGGGGGAGATGAGTTCGTTTGCTGAAAGCTGACATCCATGTGGGAGAGACAACAGCAGTAGTAATTATTTTAAAAAACAAATATGAGACCAAAGAGTGGCTACACTGAAGTTTTTATAGGCCGTGTGTTAGGTTTTTGTTTATTACTTTTGGCTTGAATGTGCCACATGAAGTGTTCTGGATGAGAACTCATGCTTTATTAAACACCTCCCGGTGAATAATAAGAGCAGCAGCTTCCCCTCGGCCCCAATTCTTGCCCCTAGGGTGACATGTGACAATCAGGGCAGCTGTCTTACACAGGCAGCTGAATAACCCATAGGTGAGGGAGGAAGATGAAGGATTTTTCTCTGCTTGTAAAGGGGAAGCAGATGGTTATCCCCTATTGCTCCCGAAAGAGTTTCCTTCTGACTCATCTCCTTTCGTCTGCAAATACAATGCAGGAGTTTGACAGCCTCTTGCCTTTAAGCTTTTGTGACTTAGAGCTCTGGCTCCTTCCTCCTAGAAATGGAAATACTTAAGAAAACCTCCCTCCCCAGTCACCTTCTGAGCTAATCCATATCTTGGAAGGTAACAATTCAATTTTTGAGTAATAAGAGAAGTTTTAAGCAAATGGCTACAGATGTAATTTTTATGGCATGTGGAAATGTTTGCAGGAGAAGTAAAAGCAAGCTTTCTTAAACTTTATAGTATGTTTTTGTAGCTCAGGAGGCTATGTGTTCTTACAAGAACACTGAGAAGTTTTAGTCTCCACACAGGAAACTGTAGGACTGTTTCCTGGCCTGCAGTGGCTGAGGAACCATTCTGCTATCCAAGACGTCTCTTTAAGAAGGTGCACTGTTTTGTGAATGAGCAGGGATTGGGAGTTGGCAAGCCTACCTAAACCTAGCACCAGCTTATAGTCATTATATGCCTTGGGGTAAAGAAAAGGGAGTCTTTCTAATTTGGAAGGATTTGGAAGGGTTTGTAGGAGAAATAGTTCTGGAGCTGGCTCTTAAGAATGGGCAGGAATTATCCAGAAAGACAGGAAACTTTTCACCTAGAGCAGTACTTCTTAAAAATTTTCAATAGAGGCCTCCTGAGGGCAAAAAGGAGTGACCACAAGCCTCTGGGGGAGCTTCTGCTACTGGTGGTGGTAGTAGACGGAATAGTTAAAACCATGATTATCATTTCTTCGAAGTTTCATTTGAATTTTGCATTCAACTTCAAATTTAGTGAATGAAGTTTTACCCATATATCTTTATGATTGAAGTTAAGCAGTACCCTGATATCTCCCTCTTTCTCATGTCCTCCAGGAAGAATACTTCCTTGCTTTAAGAAACTGGAACCTAGATGAACCATCAAAGCAGAGCCATGGGGATTGGACATTTAGGGCAGTTTAGAGAAATGTGACTCAGATGTTGAGTTGGGATGAAGTTGGGTGTGAGGGCTTGTGTAGTTGGCAGCGATGTTGGAAAGGTAGATTGGCAGGGCAGCACCTTGGACAGGTCCTTGAATGCCTTGGTAAGGAATTGGAATTTTACTCTTAGGGCATTGAAAATCCATTAAAACTTTTGGAAAGAAAATTGTGGAATCACTTCAAAGGATGCAGACAGTGGCTTGGAGGCAAATGATTTCTCAGGAAGCTACTGAGGGTAAGAGAAATGTGGACCTGAATTAGGACCTTGACTGTTGTGGGAAGAAAAATGCAGGTGCAGATGTGAGATAAATTGGGAGATAACCTACCTTGTATATAAGAGATCAGGGCAAACTGGGTAGAAGAGAATGTCCAGATTTCTACCCAAAGCAATTGAGAGGATGGTAGGTCTTCCGCAGAAATAGGCAGCAGAGTAGGTTTAGAAAGATAAAGAGGTGTATTCTGGATGTGTTAGAACTGAGAAACTCGTAGAATAAGCAGATGCCTGCAAGCAACCTGTGCATGTATGGAAAGGGGCACTCGAACTCAGTGGGTAGGTTGGTAGTTTCCCATCCAAGAGACAGTCAAATGTGATATAGTTAATGTGTATGGATTCAGAGAATGACTTCTGTTCTTGGTATGGGGAAATGATCACCACTAACATTTATTTCATGTGGACATGTAAACTTACTAGTGGTGACTCCAAAAATTCTACTGTGGGTGAAAAATGGCTGATGGAGCTGGCTTGTAGCCAAAAAAAAGTGTTAATTTGTTCAAGTCATCACTTACAGATAGTCAACAAGTGAATAATATATTCCTGATGATGCTTCTCTTTCAGTAGGGACCCAAATTGAGCTGCTAGCTCCTGCCAGCTCACATATTGGCTTCATTCCTAAGATACATCCCATCCTCAGGTTGCATTGTTATTAAAGATTTGGAAACCAGTGGGAGAAAGCAAAAACTGGAGAACACCAAAATTTTAGCGTCTTGAAGACTCTTGACCTCCTACCCTTGATGGGGTATATTTCACTGCAAGAGTATTTTTTCTTTGCCCCTGTTTGCTTCCTCTCACCTTGATGTGTAAAGATACCAAGTAGTACAACTTTAAGATCACATAAAATTATATTCATGAGATATTTCTATTTCTAAATTTACCAGGTGGATCTTACAAGATCTTAAAGGTAGAGGTAAAAATTACCATTTCCTCCCATTCCTCTAAGATGTTTTTCATGAGTTTGAAATCTGTAAAATAGAACTTCCTTAGTAAATAGTAAAAATGCCTATTAATTCTAAAGGAGTGTTATCTCCACTTTCATTTTTGCATGATTGCAATAGTAATATCTTCTCACTGTAATAAAATCTAAGTTGAAATTTTTATGTTGTGAATCCCCCCATTCCTCATTAACAAATCTACTTCTAGGTTAAGACTGTTCATAGCCCTTTGGTGGTTATCTCTTCAGATCTTTTGTATTTGACCACATACATTGATATGGTTTGGTTCTGTGTCCCCACCAAATCTCAGGTTGAATGCTAATTCCCAATGTTGGAGGTGGGAGGCCGGTGGGAGGTGATTGGATCATGAAGGTGGATCCTTTGTGAGTGGTTTAGCACCATCCTCTTGATGCTGTTCTCCCGAGATCTGGTTGTTGAAAAGTGTGTAGCACCTCCTGCCTTACTCTCTCTTGCTTCTACTTTGCCATGTGATGTGTGAGTTCCCCCTTTGCTTTCTGTCATGATAGTGATTTTCTGAGAACTCCCCAGAAGCCGAGCAGATGCCCCCATGTTTCATGTACAGCCTGCAGAACCATAAGCCAATTAGGCCTCTTTTCTTTATAAATTACCCAGTCTCTGGCATTTCTTCATAGCAATGTGAGGATGGACTAATACACAGGTATTATGTGTAAAAACATGTATTATTTCTAAAAAGAAATGTGGATAATATATTTTTCTACCTCTAGCTTTTTTAAAGAAATAAATACCCGGTCGGGCACGGTGGCTCGTGCCTGTAATCCCAGCACTTTGGGAGGCCGAGGTGGGAGGATCACAAGATCAAGAGATTGAGACCATCCTGGTCAACATGGTGAAACCCCGTCTCTATTACAAATACAAAAAAATTAGCTGGGCATGGTGGTGCGCACCTGTAGTCCCAGCTACTAGGGAGGCTGAGGCAGGAGAATCGCTTGAACCCAGGAGGTGGAGGTTGCGGTGAGCCGAGATCATGCCACTGCACTCCAGCTTGACACCTGGCTACGGAGCGAGACTCTGTCTCAAAAAAAACAAAAAAAGAAAGAAATACCCATGGATATTCTCCATGTCAGAACATACAAATATCCCTTAGTCTTTTT
Organism: Cacajao melanocephalus; assembly: GCA_963573385.1. NCBI lineage: Eukaryota > Metazoa > Chordata > Mammalia > Primates > Pitheciidae > Cacajao > Cacajao melanocephalus. Next base: position 19,362 of record CAUYLG010018500.1, read on the forward strand.
ATTGCTTATGTATTGTTCCACAGTAATGATATACCGTCATTTATTTAACTGTGTACTTTTCAATAGATGTTTAGGTCATTTACTGGTAACTCTGCATTTAAAATAAGCATCAGCTACTGGGATGCTAGTCACGGTGTAAATTAAGTCAGCTGGTAAGTGAAAGATGAATGAATTTTACATTTCCACATAAAAAAATTTGCTTAAATTTTTTGTTTAAAACATTTATGGCCAGGCTCAGTGGCTCACACCTATAATCCCAGCAAAAAGAGGACAAATTCCAGCCTGGGCAACATAGTGAGACTTTGTTTCTACAAAAAATATGCAAATTAGCCAGGCTTGGTGGTGTGCATTCGTAGTCCCAGGTACTTGGGAGGCTGAAGTGGGAGGATGGCTTGAGCTAGGAGATTTAGGCTGCAGTGAGCTAAGATTGTACCACTGTTCTCCAGCTTGAGCAACAGAGAGAGACCCTGTCTCAAAAAAATTTTTTTTCATATCGTACTGGTAGCAAAGATGAGGGGAAAACAGTTACTCTTACATTCTGCTAGTAAGAGTGAAAATTAATGCATCTTTGCTGGCAAGAAATTGGGCAGTATGTACCAAGAGTTTTAAAATGATTTATTTCCTTTAATCCAGGAATTCCATTTCCAGTGATTTATCCCAAAGTAATAATCAAAGTTGTAGAGAAGAGTTATGGATATGGATATTTAACATTCTTTCTTATAATAGAAAAAATATGGAAATAAATATTGAACAACAGAGATCAAATAAATTATGGTACATTAATATAACTAAATTATAGTTTGCAGCCAATATAATCATACTTTCAAAGATTTAATTGCATAAAAAATGCCTATAGTGAAGTAGCAAACAAAAAAGCTGATCTATGTTATCATCTCATGAATTTTTTTATATTTTGTGTCTTTTTCAGTTTTCCATAAGAAACATACATTTTTAATATAAAGAATAAGTATTATCATAATAATTTGTGCTAGAAGAGATAACACAGAGGAGTGGCTTTAGCTCCTTCCTGCTGACATGGAAATTAATAAGATGTCTAGAGGTGTCTTCAAACAGGAGTAAGATGATTTTATTTCAGTTTTTGTGGTGAATTGGGACAGCATGTACTGGATATGCCCCCTGGGGAAGGGAGATCTCACTCTAGATAGGAAGATGAAGGCTCTATTAGATGAATGTAGTGCATAAGGTGGTGGTCATTGAATTGAGGTTTGTTTTGCATTTTTCTTTCATTCTTCCTCTCTTTCTATTTTTTTATTTTTTATTTTTATTTTTTGAAAGAAAAAGAAAAGAAAGAAAGAGCGAAAGAAAGAAAAAAAAAGAATGAAAGAGAGAAAGAATTTTCTTTTTTCAGACACAGTTTCACTCTGTTGCCAGGCTGGAGTGCAGTAGAGCAATCTCAGCTTACTGCAACCTCTGCCTCCCAGGCTCAAGCAATCCTCCCCCCGCAGCCTCCTGCGCAGCTGGGATTGTAGGTGCTCACCACCATGCCCAGATAATTTTTTTATTTTTAGTAGGAATGAAGTTTTGCCACGTTGGCCAGGCTGGTTTTGAACTCCTGGCCTCAAGTGATCCACCCGCCTCGGCCTCCCAAAGTGCTGGGATTACAGGTGTGAGCCACCATGCCCAGCCTCTTTTGCATTTTTCAAATACAAAGGATGCCCTTCTGTAATCTCCTGACAGCATTCTGCAACAACAGAGACAGACAGAAGAGAAAGCCTCATCCACCACTTTGAAGACGGTTTTATAGATTTATGCTCTAGTTGCAAGCACATTTGGGAAAATGGCTGTTCAAACTCGAAAGTTTTGAGACTTAATAGACAAGAGAGAAGCTGTTTTGCGCTTTGAAATTAAAAATTCAAAGAAGGCAGAAGCCTCGTATTTGTAGCAGCTAGGAAGTAGTGAGGGAGCGAAAAACTTAACATGGGGGTTATTTTATTTGAAACATAAATTCTTTATGTTATCTATATCATATTATTATTTTTTAAAAGATAACATTTTGATCTATGGTTCAAATAAAGTTGTCAGTAGTTGATGTTTTTAGACTCTGCAATCAAGACACCCACCGTTACTGATGGCAGCATGCTCACATATCAGTGTTAACTTTTTGTGGTGGTCAAAATGTCGAGTAAGCAAATCTAAACATATGAATAATGTTAGTGAATTCTGAAAACATAGTTATCAATAAAGTGTGAGACTGATGAGTGTAGTAGATGTTTTACTATTTCCAATCTTCATCCAGTGGTGGTATGTGTCCTGACCTCCTTCCCCTTCCCCTCTTTTTCCTTTTCTTTTTTCTTTCTCCTCCTCCTCCTTCTCCCCACTTTCTTCACCCAAAGTGTGATTTGTGTGGAGACTGAAGATCATAACACCTCAGTTTTGGGGCAGAGGAATCAGAATCCTTTCTTGGCATCTTTTGAGTAGAAGTTTGTCAGAAAGCTTTATTGCTTTTGTGGTCATTAGCTGAAGGATACAGACCTCAAATTGCTTATGTCTGTATTCACAGGATTGTAGAAAAAGCCTCATATGTAATAGAGAAGAACAGGCCAAAATGTAGAGGAAAGCATAGATGACACACTCTCTCTCAATCTCTCTTACACACACACACACCCTGAGTAGGGTAAGGGGTGGGGGCTGAATTCAACTATTCCTGAGACCTGTCCTGCCACCCATTTTTTTTTTCTGTAGTTTTAGTGGATTTATATCACTTGTAATCAGAGTTCTGACTTTTTGATGAACATGTTAGGTTAGCAGTCAGAATCAGATACAGTGGTAGGTATATGGAGTTATCCTTAAATACAGTAACTTTACTGCTTTTTATTGAATTCCAAAGTAAATATGAGTATGTAAGGAGTGAAGCAGTAGGCGCTCTGCAAATGAAATGCCAAACTTCAGTTTCTTTGAAATCGTTTAGCTTTGGGGAAGAGCTGGAGATGATTAGGACAGGGAGTTTGACTTATAAATAAGAAATGAGAGGGAGCAGTGGTACCCTTTTACAGCACAGAAGCTATGTCTTGAAAAGGAATAAAAAGAATTAATTTAGAATCCCAGGCATCCCACTTTTCATCTGCTCTCAGAAATGGAAATGTGATTGAATATATTATAAAGTGATAATACAGAATTTGCCCTTTTCAGATTGTAAGCAAGATGAGTTTATGGATAGATTTCTTGTCTATCAATTTAGGTAAAGAAAAATATCTTTCTTCTGTATCTCTTATCAGGAGGGTCCGTCGACGCTGTGGGTACCATTCTCCTTTGTTCCACAAATACCGGTCGAGTTTTTTTCATCTTTCTTAACAGCATGTCACTATACAAATAAACTCTCCTATCTTTGTGTCACTTAGGTAGACTTCTATATTTTAAAAACATATCGAATGTATTTGAGATTAATATGTCTCATGTCAAAATCTGAGTGGTATTTTTGCTTTTATTATTTTTAAGTGACACATGGGAATTGTACACATGTACTGGGTACATTGTGATATTTCAATACATGTGAGTGCTGTCAGTTTTAAAAGTCAGTAATTTGGGAGCAATCAAGACAAGTGATGGTCCTGTGTGTACTCAGTGGAATTCTGAATTTTTGGCATGATCAATGTCTCAGTTGCTAGTTTGAGAGCTTGGTCTGATTTTCCCCTGACTAATGTACAAGTAGTATTTTAACAATTAACTCATCACCTGGAGGTGCATTGACTATGCCTCCTGTGTGTAATTGGTATCGAATGTGGCAGCAATAGTTATTACCTAATAAGTTTTCCAGATTTTACGTAGAGGGAAGCAGAGATAAGGGATTTATTTTGGAGCAAAGACATCTGTAATCTTAGTCCAATTCCTTAATTTGTATAGTACCCTTCTCTTCGTTGGAAGAGAAGGATTTGGATTGATAAAAAACTTAAATGATTTTGGGTTATATTGTTGGCATATATTTTTTAAAGACCCTCTCCCCACCTCCATATGGATTTGATCAAAATGACTGTGTGGAGAAAAGCCTTTGTATAATCTGTGTCAATCAGAGGTTGGCAACTTTTCAAAGCTGTGGGTGCCTCTTCTTCCCCCAGTGTCTGTTCCTATTTGGTGTTGGCAGAGAGAGTTGACCTGAAAGATGGTAGTTGGTGAAGAGTACTTTCTCTTAACACACTCCTGAGATGAAGGGAAGAGCAGTTGAGTATGACCTTGAAGGATGCAAAATTGTGTTTTGAATGAATACTCTCTCTGTCCTCCTGCGAGGGGACAGTGAGAGGCACCAGGAGCTGTACAGAGTGATTGCATCTGTGCTTCTCTTCAGACAAAGCAATGGTACACTGTGGATTCTCTCCTGTCACCCTTGGCTGACCTTGACATAGACTAGTGATTTTCTCCTAACATCTTATATATTTTTAAAGAGTTTTATTGAGATGTGTTTGATGTATGACAAACTATATGTAAAATGTAAAATTTGCTAAATTTTGACATAAGCGCCTACCCTTGAAACTGTCACCACAATCAAGATAATGAGTATTGGAAACAGACGCTTAGTGCTGCGAAGAAAAATCAGCATTGAGACAACGGATCTCTCAGCAAAACAGTTTTTACTTCCTGGACTGCAGGAAGGGCACTCTTGCTAGCTATCTTGCCAGAGAGTACAATAAAGAAAGGAAAAGCAGACATATTTATCCCTTACGTATTTGGGGTCATCCTTACTGCTGTGTCTGATCCCCATTGGCTGGAGCCAGACGTCACAATCTAAACCAAAACTCAATTGGCTAACAACTTAAAACTTTTCTAAACAAGTAAGGGGCATAGGCTGCCAGCTGGGACATGCCTGTGAGCACGTCCAGCACAGATATCTTGGTTAAAGTACAAGGACGTAGAATATACTATGTGCCTGTAACCATGGGATGTCTAACAGCTACATAGGATAGGGCTTAACAAAGAGTTATTATCACACTTATGATTTATTCTTTAACAAGAAATGAAACTTTAAAGAGGAACTTTTCTACTTCCCACAGTGAGCACAAGCATAAGCCCTAGAAATGTTCTCACACAGCTTTGTAAACCCTCTCATTAGCTCCTCCCTGCTTCCCCCACCTCCATCCCTAAGCAACCACTCATCTACTTCCTGTCCTTGTAAGATTCATTTTTATTTCATAGAATTTTATGTAAATAGAATCATACAGTATGTAGTCCTTTTTTGTCTGTTTTCTTTTACTTAAGCATAACTACTTTGACATCTCTCCATAAGTCAGCATGTACCCATAGTTGAGTCTTTTTCATTGCTGATTAGTATTCCATTGTATGTGTATGCCGTAGTTTGTGTATCCATTCACCTATTGATGGACATTTAGGTTGTTTTCAGTTTTTGTTTATTACAGATAAAGCTGCAATGAATACTTGTATACAAGCCTTTGTATGGACATACACTTTTACTTCTCTTGAATAAATATGTAGGAGTGGAACGTTGGGTATCTAACTTTTTCAGAAATTGCCAACCTATTTTCCACAATTGTACCATTTTACATTCCCATCAATAGCATATGAGGGTTCCAGTTCCTGCATCTCCTCGTCAACCCTTTTAAATTATAAAAAACCTATAAGCTTTCTAATAGGTGTTTAGTGATATCTTGTTGTAGTTTTAATTTGCATTTCCCAAATGCTCCAATTAAATAACTCTTCCCCGCTGCATTCAAGCTGAAGGTAGCCTTTGAAAGAGGCATTAAATGCTACTCTAGGGAGGGTTCCTACCTGTGGAAACTAGAGAGGTAGAGAGGAATGGTCTCGGAAAGAAAGTAGGTTAAGGAGCAGATGGCCCTTGGTTCTCCTAAGTGACCTTGGGCAAGTTAATTCCTAGCTTATTTCTCCTTCTTTGAAGCTGTGCCACAACCTTCAATGGATTTTTGTAGTGATTTCTCCCTCTCTCTTTGTGCCCATCTCTCTCTCTCTCCCCCTCTCTTTTTTCTTTCTTTTTTGAGATGTAGTCTCACTCTGTCACCCAGGCTGAAGTACAGTGGTGCAGTCTTGGCTCACTGCAACCTCCGTCTCCTGGGTTCAAGCAGTTTTCCCACCTCAGCCTCCTGAGTAGCTGGAATTAGAGGCACCCACCACCATGCCTGGCTAATTTTGTACTTTTAGTAGAGACAGGGTTTCATCATGTTGGCCAGGCTGGTCTGGAACTCTTGACTTCAGGCAATCTACCTGCCTCGGCCTCCCAAAGTGCTGATTACAGGCATAAGCCACCATGCCCAGCCCCCTCTCTTTCTTTCTCTCTTTTTGTTATAATACCAGCTTATAAGGCATATGTGATTGTGGTAGCCTCATTAGTTCCCACTTCCACAGAATCACAACCAGCTCATAGCTGCATGAATGAGAATCAGAATGCTAATAAAGTTGCCATTGACTTCCTCCTCTCGTGAGAAGCAATCCTCCCCTATCTTAACATTCAGGTTCTCAAAGCTGAATTCAGACATATATAAAGGGATGTCACTAATATGAAGTTTGGGTTTAGACTCTGCTCCAGCAATGCCTTTTCCTGGAATGTTTTCCCTGCATCATTGCAGTATTTAGTAAGGTATCTGGGAAATACTCTGCCAGGCTGGGGTGCTGCAGCCCAGCGATGAATCTCTTGCTGTTTGTCATCTGCCCATTGTCAATTTCAGATTCTAGGAAGATGAAACACATATTCCTTTTGCCAAGTTCTTGGTAATCTAATCTAAATAGAAGACTTTGAAAAGCTCCCTAACAATAATCATTTCATCTCAGTTAATTAGGAATGAGCCATCAGGCTGACAAAGGCCTAGGCTGAAATTTACTTCTGCTTTAAAAAGGCGTCTTCATACACAGTGAAAATTAATTGGGTAAACAGAACGTCAGGTGAATGAATGGGGAAAAAAGCTGAAAAAAGAGGCATTTAATTACTCTCATGATAAAAACAGCCTTTTACAAACAAATAAGAGCCATCTCAGAGTAGTGGAGAATGGTAAGGACTGCACGTTTAGAGCCCTGAGTGCCCATTCTGGCTTTTTTCTAACAAATGTGTCATTGAAGTGCACCACTATTCCTTCCTGGGCCTCAGCTGATTCTTCTATAAAATCAGAAGTTGTTCTTTGTAGCCTTTTCTAACTTAATACAGTGATAGCAATTGATGTGTTCAATTGAAATTAAACCCTGGGCCTTCGTTGTCAGGTAACCCATCCAAATACTGTAGTAGAAAGCCCTGTTCCCTTCTGGGATATCTAGGGATACTCACTGCAACCCCGGAATGTCAGCCTGCTGGTCTCTTCCAGTTCAGTCTGCTCTACTCACTTTGCCAGTGATCTTTCCAAAGTCCATTCTGACCTTGGCTCTTCCCTTTGGGTAGCTCTCAAGCCCATAGGATAAAGTTCAAACTTGTTAGAAAAACAAATAAGGGCTTTCACAGTATCTTCCGACTTGGCCTTGCTCATCTTCCACATACACGGTGGGTGCCAACCATGATGGAGGATGCGTGGTTCCCAGGATGACTGATGCCCCATCAGACTCGGTGTGTTTGCATATGCTGTGCCTGTTTACTTGGGAACAGCTACCAACCCTCCAAATCACAGCTTAAGCCACTGCTCTTCTGTAACGCCTCCCTCAAGCTCCCGAGGGATGCCGATTCCCTCATCCAGTGCTTCTGTCCATGGCAGTCACAAGGTGGCATGTTTGCCTCCTCCAATAGACTGTGAATTCCCTAAGCATAAGTTCTTTTGTCATGATCATCTTTGTATTTCTGGAGTCTGGTATGGGGATATAAAAGTGTTACTGCATGGATGAATGAAAATAGCATTTGAAAGTAATACAAAGACAATTCTATAACTATTTCAAAATTGTGAAATTTCCTCATTTAAGTTTGGCTTTCCACTGATAATTTGAATTAGTGAAGGGTAAGATATTTTAGATTTTCTAAGAACCATTCATCAGGGAGAATCTGCTTGAAAATTGCATTTAGGATAAAGAAAGGGTTTAGCCAGTGAGCCTCTGAGACTGGATGTAAAGAAAAATCATTTGGAAAATGCCATTGGCAATTTTTAAAAATAGTATTTTTGTTGAAACATGATAATAGAGGCTGGTTGGTTTCATGTTTTATTAACCAGAATTACAGCCGTGTATCTGTGTGCTCATTATGAATTATAATTGATGCTTCTAGAAGTGAATGGGCTTCCTCAGAGTCTATAAGTTTTTGGCCTCTGGCAATGTTTAGGTAGAGTCTAGGGGCCATCTGATACCATTACCGAAAAGGGAATTTATGCATTGGGTGGGGGGTCCTTTCAAGTTAAAGATGTTGATCAGGTGAATTTCCAGATTTATAGATGAGAAGAGTGAGGCCAAGAAAGATACTATATGTTTATTGAATGAATTCAGGATTTCTCAATTTAGGCACTACTGATGTCTTGGATGAGTAATCCTTTGTTGTCATGAGCCAGCCTGTATATTGTAAGACAGTTAGCATAATCCCTGGCCTTTACCTAGTAGATGCCAGTAACATCCCTATGTTCCGTTGTGACAAAGGTCTCCAGATATCAACAAATATCCCCTGGGAGGCAAAATTGCCCTAGTGAGAACTACTGAATTAAATGGAGGAATTAATAAACATGTGAGGAAACCTGAAAGGCTGGATGAATTCCATGCTTGAGTTTTTATTTTTGATTTTGGTGTTAAAATCAGTTAGATTCAATAAACATACATTGTATGTCTGCCTATGAAGCAACAAATAAAACAATGTGCTTCTACTGTGGAATGATGAAAAGTTGAGAAGACATCCACTGTCTCTTTAAAACTCATGCAGACAACTTGGACAGAAAAGCTGCGTGGGTAAAGCTAATGCAGCACAGTGGTAAAGAGTTATAACACTGAGGAGTGGAATGTAGTTCAGGTCACCGAGTCTGGAACCAGAATGCCGAGGTTTCAAACCCTATCTTCCATACGCTCTAGTTGTTTTACAGGGGGGCAAGTTATTTAATAGCCCCATGCTTCAGTCTTCTTATCTGTAGGATGGAAATGGTAATCATAACTACATCACTGTTGTAGTGAGGATTAGGTGAATTAATAGCTGGAAAGTGGCCGGGCACAGTGGCTCACGCCTGTAATCCCAGCACTTTGGGAGGCCGAGGTGGGTGGACCACTTGAGGTCAGGGGTTCGAGACCAGCCTGCCTAACATGAAGAAACTCCATCTCTACTAAAAATATAAAAATTAGCAAGGTGTAGTGGCGGCACCTGTAATCCCAGCTACTCTGGAGGCTGAGGCAGGAGAATCGCTTGAACCCAGGAGGTGGAGGCTGCAGTGAGCTGAGATCATGCCATTGCATTCCAGCCTGGGCGACAGAGAGAGACCACCTCAAAAAAAAAAAAAAAATAGATGGAATGTGTTTGGAATGATGCCTGCTGTATAAAGCCTGCTATTAATATAGTTTTGGTGAGTCAAAGATACTGTTGACTGAGAAATGTACTATTTTTTCTAACCCACTAATAAAGAAAAAAATGTTAACAATTTCAATTTAAAAAAGAGACTAATCAGTTATGACTCATCCTGATTTCAGAGATGTAAAAATATGAACAAAGTGGATCTTAGATTTGATGTAAAGCAAGTGTTTAGTAGTATCATGGCTTTATAGTAAGACACTGTATTTGAATTCTTTTTTTTTTTTTTTTTTTTTTTTTGAGACAGAGTCTTGCTCTGTTGCCAGGCACCAGGCTGGAGTGCAGTGGTGCAATCTCGGCTCACTGCAATCTCCACCTCCCGGGTTCAAGCAATTCTCCTGCCTCAGCCTCCTGAATAGCTGGGACTACAGGGGCGAGCCACCATGCCCAGCTAATTTTTTGTATTTTTTTTAATAGAGACAGGGCTTTACCATGTTGGCCAGGATGGTCTCAATCTCTTGACCTCGTGATCTGCCTGCCTCGGCCTCCCAAAGTGCTGGGATTACAGGTGTGAGCCACCACACCTGGCTTGAATTCTTTTGGTGCCACTTTCTAACTAACTTTGAGTACATTTTTGAACTTATTTGAGCTTGTTTTCTTATCTGTAAAATGGAAATAATCATAGCATTCTCATTGGGTTGTAGCAAATATGCAAGGAGATCATATGTATAAACTGTCTTAGCAAAAACTACGTGCTCAATACTTGGTAGCTATTACTATGGTTGTGGAGGTGAGGGAAACTGGAAACCCAGTGCTTGGCATGTGAAGTGTTTAATAGGAGCTGCTGGTAGATAAGAGAATGGTATCATCAAGAAAGGCATGAGTGTCTTCTGTCAGTACTAGACAACAGGAAAGACTTCTCTTCTTTCTCCCCTTTATTTCTTGCGTTTGAGTTCTTAATTTACGTGTTACTCTGAGTATGAGGTGTTGGAGCTGTAAGATAAGTGTCAACTGAGGTCGACCAAGCCAAAGAATTACCTGTTAGATGGGAGAAAGACATACGTGAGTGCAGAGAAGGTGAGGGAGACCAGCATTTATTTAGTGCCTTTGACATGTCAGAAATCATACTATGTGCATTGTTTGTTCCTCACAATAATGTTGTGAGGTGAGTCTTATATTTGCCGTTTGCAGATGAGGTAACTGAGTTTCACAGAGGTCACACATCTAGGAAGAGGCACAGCTGGATTTTCCACTCAAGTTTTTCCGTTAATGCCCAAATCTTTCCATAGTGTGAGTAAAATATTTCTATAAGAATAGAAGACGGGGTAATTAAATGCTATGACATGACATAGGAAGTCAGGAGAGGGAGAGAGTACTCCGAGTTGAACTGGCAGAGCTACAATGAAGAGAGCACTTTGAAGAAAATATATGGTTTAATTAGGCAGAAGAGAGAATCCTAACTTGTTCCCAAGGATTCCCAGTAGAGGATGTTTTGAACAAAGGTCAGGATAAACATGAGATATTAAAGGGTAGCAAGGAGGCTGAGCTGGCGGGACCAGAGGAACTGTTAATTTAGGGAGACCAAGGAGCGTGTGTCTCATGTTCTCTATACCTCCAGCACCTAATACAACGATTAGCACATAGTAAGAGCTCCATAGCGATTGGCTAGGAAATATTATTAAATTAATAGTGGGAAATAAAGCTGAAGATGTGATTTAGAAACTCAGAGTGTCAAGCTGACACATTTGGACCTAGCCAATTGGTGTTGATAAGTCATTGCCTGTTTTTGCACAAGGGAGTGGTAATGATATTTGTACTTATACAGTGCTATTTACCAGGTGTTCTTCCAAATACCTTAACCACAGTACTTTATTTACTCTTCATAGTAAGCCTTATGAGCTACATACTGTTATACTCTATACCATTTTTTTCAGATGGGAAACTGAGGTATAGGGAAGTTAAAAAACTTGACCAAGGTTTTACAGCTACTAGGTGTTGCAGCTGGGATTTGATACTAGGAAGTGGTCTGGTTTCTGGGTTCATACTACATGTCCTCTTAGTAAAAATGGTTTCCTTAAGTTGTCTTTCTCCAGGATCTATTTTCTAGGTCTCTTTCTCAGCCTATCAATCTATAAATCAGTGGCATGAATGAGCACTTACATAAAGACCTGTGGTTTAAAGTTAAAAAGTTCCTAATTTCTGTCTTCAATGTGTTTTTCCCACTCCCTGCCTCTGCCATGAGTTTTCCTTTTGCCTGACAAAAACGGTAGTAACTATCAGTTTCTTAAGCATGTTAGCGCTTTTATTAGATAATGAGCTTTTTATTAGATAATGAGTGATGACAAATCTTATCTAAAATCAGAGAAGCTTCCACCACAAATGCCGAGTTTGTTATCATTTCTTATGCTGATGTTTAAATACTGTTGAATTTCTGAGTCCAAATGGAAACTGAATTCTGAGGTCACACGTTATCTTGAAGGCATGGGAACTGGGTTTTGAGTCCTTATTTGAATAAAATGATACTTTAGAAAACCCAGAGCTCCCAAAAGGTATATGATGAGCAGAGCTGTAACTGGCACGTAGCAGATACCTCATCATATTCGTGTTAGATGAATGAGTACTATCATAGTATCATAAAAGGAGCAGGAATTTAGACTTAGCTGTGGATTTCAAAGCTATACCCTGAATCTATAGGCTGTGTGACCTTGGGCAAGTTATGTCATCCTTCTGCATCTTGGTTTTCTCATCTGGTCAATGGAGAGAACAATAACTACCTTACAGAGTGGTGGGTAAGGATTTAATTAATGAAAATCAGATCATTGTATACAAGTCACCCAATAAACTGATATGGAAACATTAGAACCAATTTTTTTTTATCTCTCTCAGTACCTCTCTTTTTTGCTTTTATAGCCAGTGCCAAAACAATAGTTGCCACTCTATTATTGCAGCTTAGTAATCTACCATATAATATTCTACGCGCCATAATAAACTGACTAGGTGTGTAAGGGGTATAGACCTAATTGTTACTACTACTGTTTGTTATTCTTTGGGAAAACATTTTATTATATCAACATGTGACAGAGTGCATGACAGAAGTTTTGTTTTCATTGATGCATGATAAAAATCGATTCCATTTCTAATCTTTGGAAATTTTGACAAATCCTGTGCTTAAACCAAAGGGAAGAGGCAGAGTGCAAAAATGAGGAATGAACAGTCATTTCATTTATAGCTGGTAGAGCCAAGGCAATTGGAAGAGATTATCAAGTGTAAGATGGTTCAGGTGTTCAAATCCCAGCTCTGCTATTTATTAGCCACGAGGCCCAAGCTCAACCTTTTGGAGAATGGATGTAAAAATTAAGCAACTACTGTAATGTTTGACATATAGTGGGAAAATCTAAATAGCAGTTCCAGTTTTCTGTTAAATCAGAACACATGTAGTAATTAAATCCTTCACTCAACGTGGAGACTCCACAGATACCTGTCAATAAAGAGGCCAACGTGTTGTATGAAATGGGCTAGAAATACAGGCACAGGCCGTATCATTGTGATCCCTGACAAGCATGATTTTCTGGGGGTAATGGGTGTAACTGAAGGATTTTAAAGGATGGAATGACAAAAAATTATTAATTTTTCAACTTATTTACATAGTAATTACCACTATTCCTCTCTCTCCCCTCCTGTCTTTTCTCACAGTTTAACTTTCTCACATTTTTATAGTATTCTATAAATTTGTTAAACTTTAATTTTCATTAGTTAATTTGATCCCCAAAGCAACATACTGCTATATGTATTATTACTACCCTCAGTTTACCAATTTAAAAACAGAGGCTTGTCCAGTTTGCCAAGAGAACACAGCTATGGCACACTGTGCAAGCCTGTGTTTTTTGTTTTTGAGGCAGTCTCACTCTGTCTCCCAGAATGGAAGTTGGTGGTGCAATCTCAGCTCACTGCAACCTCCACCTCCCGGGGTCAAGTAATTCTACTACCTCAGTCTCCCAAGTAGCTGGGACTACAGGCATGTGCCACCATGCCTGGCTAATTTTTGTATTTTTAGTAGAGACAGGGTTTCTTCATGTTCGACCAGGCTAGTCTCAAACTCCTGACCTCAGGTGATCCACCTGCCTCGGCCTCCCAAAGTGCTGGGATTACAGGCATGAGCCACAGCACCCAGCTTAGCCTGTGGTTTTTAATTGGTAAAATGAGGGCAACAGAGCCAGACCCTGTCTCAAAACCAACAACAACAAAACCCTCACAACCAAAGATGACACAGCTGGTAAGAGGCAGAGCATAGACTTGAACAAAAATCATAGTTCTGTCCTGTTTTTTTCTCTATTCTACCACGATAGGAAAATAAAAGCCAATATGGAAACTGTGTGTCATCTACTCACCTGGGAAGAATATAGAATAGCTCTAAATGCCTTGCTTCCAGGACATAAAAATAACCATTAGACTTGGAATAACCTTATTTTTGAGTTTTGTTTCAATACTATTTGTTCAGTGATTGTTCTCTAGGTGTCTTCCTGATGGCTATGATTTGATTTACAGACCTGCTGAGAAAATAAGTCATTTCAAACTGTTATTATTTTGGAAAATATCACTGCGTTTTAACCTTACCAATTTTGCCCCCAGTCCAATGCCTTTAAGGATGTGTATGTTCTAGAACTATACCTTTTGTAGACAGTTTCTGCTCAGTTTAGCATGACTACTAAATCCTGGTTAGTTTTTCATAGGGTTTATTGTACAGAAATGACTTATACCTTGGTACCTATAGTTCACTTTCATCCCTCCATCTATACTATTAGAACTGAATAAAAACCTCTGGAATTGTTGAGTCCAGTCACCTCATTTTACAGTTGGAGACACTGAAGCTTAAACAAGGGAGTAGAGTAACTCAGGGGTTGAAGGGAGGTTGTGGTAGAGTTGAGAATCTAATGCGGATGACTTGGTTCCGGGTTACCCTTGTAACCCTAAGTATGGGCTAGGAGGCAGCAGCATCAGTAAAACCTGAGGGTTGTTAGAAATGCAGAATTTGGGGTCCCACTCCAGATTTCTGAATCACAATGTGAATTGTAGCAAGATACCCAGGTGATTTGTATGCACATTGAAATTTAAGAAGCACCGTTTTAAATTACATTGAGTTTTTCTTTGTGTAGGTATTTGCAGGTGTGTGTGTGTGCGCTCCAGGTGAGGGCAAAAGGCATTCAGGGTGGGAGAAGAGGAAGATGAGGGAGGGAAAGAGAGGGAGAGAGGAGGAAGTATGGGCTGGAGGTAATGAAATGCTCATATGATGTTCTTTAAACACTTGACAAAGGATACTGGAATTCAGGAGTCAGGTTTAGGAGCGACAACTATCTACAGGACATCTCTACATAGGAGGTAAATAAAGCACGGAGGGGACTCTCCAGAGAGTAGGAGGTAAATACTATTATAATATTTAGAAGCTGGCTGATCCAGCTTAAAGGGTCATCAAGGAAAGGCCAGAAATTAGCGTGAGGACCTCAGAATCCCAGAAGCCAAGGAGAAGTGTTTTAAGTTCTTTGGCTAATGCTGTCAGATAACAAAGCAAGATTAAGAGATAAAAACTGAAAATTCTCTCTTGCGTTTGATAGCCAGTAGGCCAATGACTGTTTGGCTAGGAGCCGCGGCTAAGAACTGTGTCCTCCTTCGTGAACCTTTCAGTGGGCAGCTGTGTCAAATACAAACCTCAGGCCATTCTTGCTGTTGATGATAGAACCTCATGCCAGCAAATGCCTCATCTGCCATGTTTTGCCACATCCTGCTTCTGGCCTCTGTCCTGCCTCTCTCATCTCTGACTTCTTAGCTCTTGACTTGTTTGTTGGTTGCTGGACTCTACTTCCCATCTGAGTCTTTACTTGCTCATTTGTGTTTCCCTCCTTCAGACCACCAGTGCCTCCTAGCTTATGTATTGCTTGGACTAATGTCCATTTCATGATTGTTTCTATTCCTCTCAACTCCTAGCACATATTCCTAGAGTTAAAATTGTTCTACCTGTTAAATTACAATACAAAATACCTAGGGGCACCAAACTGTTTACATCTCAGTTTAATGTTAGAACATCTTTCTTCTCAGAGTAAGTAGATTATGGTTTAAAATCAGCCCTGGGGAGCAGATGGGCTTCTAGAAAGAAGTCTAGATTTGCCGTTGTTGCCAATGCTTAGCTGATGTATCAGGAAGGAAGTATTAAAAATTTAAGCTATTTACTCTAACACAATTGTCTACGCAGAATTTTTAATATGATTTTTCGATATCAGCACAATTCTGGAAAGAAATAGAAAGCATTTTACAACTTTCAAAAACAGCTGATAGAATTTAGACTTCTAGTTAATACTTTAAAAACAGAATTATTGAAAGTTACGGTGTAAAGTTTCCAACCGCTGACTTCCTTCCTTTTCTTATCTGGAAAGACGCTCGAGAACAGGTGATAATAACCAAATAAAGCCACATTCATTGGTGTCCACTAAAAACAATACATCTTTGTGCCAGGCACTTACTGGGTTCATTCATAAGGAAGGAAATCAAAATATTTCACTGAAACTACCTTTGCAAAAATTATGACAGTGAGAGAAATGTAACATATCTGGCTCTGTTTTGCTTCTAACCTCACAAGCTAACTGTCTTTGGTATGGTAGGAATTGAGTTTATAGTTTAACTTTAAAGCAAAGATAATAGTCTCTTCCCCAAACCAGCCCACTCTAGGGATTGAAACTGCTTTTGTAAGACTACTGAAAGTCCATAAGGTTAGGGTTATGAGAGGGGTCTGAATTCTGCTAAGATGTAGGCATAGTTAAAGATAGCCAGTCATTGTTCCGTAGCTTGCTTTTCCATAATTCTTTACTGCTCAGGAGTCATGTATGTGAAGTTCACAAGTTTGGTAACTTCTTCAATTGCTCTTATAAATAATATCACTATTGTCAAAACCTACAATTGGTTTTTGAGATATTTTTCAGACTTTTACATTCAAGTGGTTCAACCGATGCCATCCAGGCCTGTGGCTCATATCCAGAGACTGACTCAGCACGCAAAAACAGTTTGAAAACTTCTATCATTTCATCCCCAGAAATCAGCAGTACCCATTCCCAAGCCCTCTCCCTGCCAAATTATCCTTAAAAATCCTGGCCTTGGATCTCTCGAGAAAATGGATTTGAGAAATGTGTCCTGTCCCTCTGCTCAGCTGCCTTGCAATAATTAAAGTGTTTCTCTGCTGCAATATCACTGTCTCAGTGCATTGACTATTTGTGCAGCAGGCAAGAAGAACCCAGCTGGGCAATGACATGACCCCAAAATACTTTTCCTTGACATAACTCAAGATGGCTATTTAGAAGGGCTGTAAATAAAAGACTAGTTAAGAAGCTGTCTTTTGTCAGGAGAGATTTGCATCTGTAAAGAAAATCTGCATTGATACAGCCAGTTTTTCTCAGAGGGTCTTGTTGGATCTAGGAAAGATTAACTGAGAGTCTGACACCTTTAAATATCTGAAAGAAACATTCACCACCTATTATCTCTGAGGGCTGTTATCTGTGACATTTCATCTATATAATAAGACCACCTTTGCTAGCCAGGCCTCCTTTTTTTTCCCCTTCCCATAACCTGTTTTTCCATCATAACCTGTTTTGCCATGATACAATCCCTATTGTTTCTGTAATCTGTTGCCCAAAAGACCCCCAGGATGGCTAAGTAGTAAAAAGAAGAGATTTACTGGTGATAATTGTTTCAAAGTTAGAAAAGATAGCCTCTAGAATGGACTGAAGGTGCTCTTTCTTTGAAGAGGGGAAGGACAGGTTGAGTTTTATGCATCACAGGGCCTGTATCACAGTAGAATCATAAATATTCAGCATGTTTGGAAGGAATATTACACTTATTTTTTGGGGGGGATGTCAAGCACATTTGCAGTGGGTAAACATATGTAACATACATCCCATGTTCACTTTGGGGTCTGGGGGAGGGGATAGTTTAGCATTAAAATGGGATTGAATTTGCCTATTTACATCAAAAGGTGAATTATAGGACACAAAGACAGTTTGTACACAGCTTCTATAAGTTATCTCAAACTGGCTTAAGGTTTGCAATTGCTTATCGATAAAAGAATGTTTGTAGGGCTGGCCCTCAGTTCAATCAGACTTGTAGTGATCTGGGTTCTAAATCAGGTCTGATGAGTTATCTGTTAGCTCCTATTGTTAGAGAATTTAGAAGGAATGTAGTTTTTCTTATAGCCCTAGAAATTTAAGGAGTTGCTATGCTAGCTGCCCTGAACCCTGGATCTGTAGGTAACTTTTGTTTCTTTAACCTTAGGGTCTGTCTTAGTTGACAAAGGGGCATCTATTTTTGTTTCTCAGATAAAAAAACTCAAGATGGTACATAAGCTTCTAAACCCCATGGAAGAGTAGGCTAATTACTCTGCAGGTCTCCCCGTACACACTAATAAGTTCCTCTGCCTTTGCTCCCATTAATCAACCTTTTGTCGGTTCATTATCAGCAAACCTTTGGAGAGTGAAGGGGAAGTTTTCCCTTGGCTCCTACAACACATTAAATTACCTCTTTTAGTCCTCCTGACAACTATAAGGAGTAGATATTATTATCTCCACTTTGGAGATAAGTCTCAGCAAAGTTATTATACCTAGCTCATTTGTAGCAACAGACAAGATGGAAACTCAGTATATATTGATTCTGCATGTAATGGGAAATGTTAAAACCTGGCTTAGGGTTAGTGGAAAAAAGTATTATAAAAGAGTATTTTCTGTATGTTATAAAGTAGATGCCTATTATATTTCACCGGAGGTAAAATAGTTCTAAATCTGTTATTGAAAGAACAAGCTACAAGATTGAGCCTTGAAGCTACATAGTTGTTGGTGACAAAAAAGAATTTCTAGCTCCCAGGCAAGCTGGGTCTGCTCTCAGTTCTGTACTTTTGGTTATGCTTAAATAGCTGTTCAGTAAGCCTGAAATGTTTCTCTGCCCTGCTCTCCACCTGTACATCAGTCACCATTAGCAATGACTGTCCTTCTCAACGTCATCTGTGAGGGCACTTATGTGCCATAGACTTTAGCTTCTCCATCAGTCATTTAGGAATAATAGAACTAACTCATAAGATCCTTCAGTGTTTGAATGACATAAAGCTACAAGTTATATGGTAATTTTGATAATGAGTGAAGGAAAAATATAAAACATTGAAGATAGTGGCTGACCTTGAAATCTCACCAGAAAACTAGCTCATAATTTTTTAAAACTAAATATTGTTTTATTAAAGGAAAACATATCTATAAGTGTCAAGCTAATTCAGGAACCAAAAATGAAAAGAAAGTAGCTGAAACTAAAGGAAAACTGGCTTTCTGAAAGACATACAAAAAAGTCTGTTTAAAACTGTTTTACAAATGGCTAAGAAATTCATTGAGTTTCATAACTGTTTGTCTTATTTGTGCAGATGACTCTTAGTATAAGTGAGTATAAATGACAGAACTCAATAATGAGGGACACTTGAGACATTTTTGCTTACCCAGCTACACTTTAGATCTTATCATCAGCTCTCTTATCCAGTTAGCTTATGTTTCTCTTGAAGCAGTAATTATAATGAGCATTTTAACACAATGTCTACGTGTGATATTGTAAAATCTACCTTTGGTTTTTGAACCTATTTCCTGGCATACAACTCCTAAATCCTTAGGAACTCCAAAGTGATGTCTTTTTGTATGCTAATGCTAGACTGATGGCTGACAGCCCATAGGTAGATTCAGGATGGGGGCTGGTTACCTGAGAAACCAAGGCATGATTAGAGGGTTGGGACTTTCAGCCCCATCCCCGCTACCTCCATTGAGTGAAGAGAGTTTGAAGGTTGAATTGATCACCAGTGACCAACAATTTAATCACTCTCACCTACATGATAAATCTTACATAAAAAAACCCAAAGGTACTGGGTTTGGAGAGATTCCTGATAGCTAAACACTTAGAGGATTTTGGAGGGTAGCATACCTTGGGGAGGGCATGTAAACTTTGAAACTCTTCCCCCATACCTCACTTTATGCATATCTTCATCTACATCCTTTGTAATATCTTAATAATAAGCCAGTAAATATATTTCCTTGAGTTCTGTGAGCTTTAGCAAATCAATCAAACCCAGAGAGGAGCTGTGGTTTCAGGGGTGTTCAAATCAGAGCAACTCCATCTTGTATAGGGGCTGGGTAAAATAAGGCTGAGACCTACTGGGCTGCATTTGCAGGACGTTAGGCGTTCTAAGTCACAGGACATGATAGGAGGTCAGCATAAGATACAGGTCATAAAGACCTTGCTGACAAAACAGGTTGCAGTTAAGAAGCCGGCCAAAACCCACCAAAACAAAATGGCGACGATAGTGAAGTTTAGTTGTCTTCACTTCTCATTATATGCTAATTATAATTATAATACATTTGCATGCTAAAGGACCTCCCACCAATGCCATGACAGTTTCCAGATGCCACGGCAATGTCAGGAAGTTACACTGTATGGTCTAAAAAGGGGAGTGTGATGGTTAATATTGAGTGTCAACTTGACTGGATTTAAGGATGCAAAGTACTGTTCCTGGGTGTGTCTGTGAGGGTGTTGCTGTCACAAGATCCTTGAGGTGTCACTTCACCAGCTGGAAAACTCTGTGGCCAGCAGCACCTTCTACCTGAGTATTGCTCATGCCTGCTGGGCTCATTCTGCCCATTTGTTCAGGCAGGCTGTACTCAGCTTGTGCTACTGGCCCAGATGCCACACTTGCCAAAGACCAGCCAGGTCTGGAGCAGCGAGAGATGTGTGTATGAGTGAGAGTGGGGTCTGGCCATTGTGCATAGCCAGGAATGCCAGCTGCTGTGGTGGGGCAGGCAGCTCCAGGTATCAGCACAGGTGCTGGCTCTGTGCAAGATTGTAGCTGGACCAGGTGTACCAGGCACAGCTTCTGCTGTGGGCACCTGCATCTGGAAAAGGGAAAGGCAGTAGCTCCCAGAAACTTGGAAATGCCAGGAACCACAGAGGCCCAAAGAAGTGTCACAGCCCTGGCTCAGGGAGCCTCTAAGTTTGTACTCCTTGAAGGGCTGCAGCTCTTCTTTTTTCTTATTGCCCCCAACCTGGTGAGTGGTTGCGGACGGGGGTATGTTTCAGCCCTGTTTGTGTTACAGCTCTTTCAGTCCCACTTGGGTTCCAAATTCTTGTCCTGTGTCCAAAAAGCATGAGGTATATGGACAAGCGGAGGTTGAGCAAGATGTAGAGGAACTTCATTGAGTGACAGAAAAGCTCTCAGGAGACCCACAGTGGGTAGCTCCTTTCTGCAGGCAGGTTATCCTGATGAGTGTCTAGCTCTCAGTAGAGAGGAGACCCACATTGGGTAGTTCTTTCCATAGACAGATTGTCCTGAGGAGTCAAGGAGACCCGAAGCGGGTAGCTCCTTCCCACAGCTGTTAGTCTCAATGTCTGCTTGAGTCTGGCTGAATCCAGGGTTTTTATGGGCTCAGAAAGGAGAAGGTGTGTGCTGATTGGTCCATGGGTGGCCATGGGCAGGCCTGAAAAAAGAACCATAAATTTTTACTCCCAGCCACGAACTTTACTTGGAACTGACAGCCCAGTCCCCAGGCTTTAGGCCATCCCTGTCTTGAAGATGGGATTTCACCAGGGATCCACCCCTGTCTGCCTCCTGCCAACAACATGCTGTCCACAATGCCCAGGCTGTGCCAAGATGCACCTGTAGGCATATGCTGAGCCACCCTCAGCCCCTCCTAGCCTCCTTCCTGTGCTTATGGGCACCCAAAGTCCAGAGGGGGCTGAGTTGTCAAGGGGCTGGCATGTCAGCATCACCCTGAACTTGCACACACCCAGCCGAGGTGGTGACAGTGCCATACCTTTGCTCCATCCCAGAGTGAGCTCTGGGAGTAGGAAGAGGCCAGAGAGCGGGAGCAGGCACTTTATAGCCTGCAGGGGCCCCCAAGACTGCAGAGATGTCAGGGTCCAGAGCTACAGCTGGGTGGCTTCTGCACCTGGGAGCACGGGGCTCCTGCCCCTCCAACTAGGGACAAGACTCTTGGCTGTTCTCAGCTCCTGCAGGCCAGCAGAGCATGCAGCCTCAGCCACGCCTTCCTGGCTGAGCTGGTGTCTTCACAGAGGCCACTCCAAACTGGCTACCACTGCCGTCACTACCAAAGGAGATGAAAATTTGAGTCACTGGATTGGCAGAGGCAGACCTGCCCTGAATCTGGGTGGGCACCATCTAATCAGCTGCCAGTATGGGTAGAATAAAGCAGGCAGAAGAAGAAGGAAAGAGCACACTTGCTGAGTCATCTGGCCTTCATTTTCTCCTGGGCTGGATGCTTCCTGCCTCAAACATCAGATGCTAAGTTTTTCAGCTTTTGGACTCTTAGACTTATACCAGTGGTTTGCCAGGTTGCTCAGGCCTTCAGCCATATACTGAAGGCTGCACTGTTAGCTTCCCTGCTTTTGATGTTTGGGGACATGGACTGGCTTCCTTGCTCCTCAGCTTGCAGATGGCCTACTGTGGAACTGCATCTTGTGATCATGTGAGTCAATAATAAACTCCCCTTTATATATTCATCTATCCTGTTAGTTCTGTCCTTCTAGAGAATCCTTACTAGTACAGGGAGGAGCCCTATAAGGTCTAAAAAAGAGAATTGTAGGAATTGCCCACCTCTTTCCTAGAAAACTCATGAATAATCCACCCCTCATTTAGCATATAATCAAG
This sequence comes from Cacajao melanocephalus, assembly GCA_963573385.1. Taxonomy (NCBI): domain Eukaryota; kingdom Metazoa; phylum Chordata; class Mammalia; order Primates; family Pitheciidae; genus Cacajao; species Cacajao melanocephalus. The sequence continues at coordinate 41,450 of CAUYLG010018500.1, forward strand.
AAATAACTGTAAGTACACTTAGTTGAGCAGCCCATGCTGTTCTTGCTCTGCCTATGGAGTAGCCATTATTTTATTCCTTTACGTTCTTAATAAACTTACTCACACTTTATAGATTTACCTCAAATTCTTTCTTGTGTGAGATCCAAGAACCCTCTCTTAGTGTCTGCATTGGGACCCATTTCTGTTAATAGTGGTCACCCCAACTTGAACCTAGTATGTCAGAAGTTCCAGAAGCCTGGACTTACAATTGATAGGGAGAGGGGGTTGGTCTTAGGGCACTAAGCCCTCAACCTTTGGGATCTGAGACCATCTCTAGGTAGGTAGTGTTGGAATTGTATTGGAAGGCACTTAGCTGGTGTTTGCAGACTTGATCGCTTTGTACATGGGGACCTGTACACATTTAGTCACAGAAGTCATGTATGTTGATTGTTGTGTTGTGAGAGAAGAGAAGAAAAAATTGGAGATTTTTATTGTCACTTTGTTTGACTCTATAATTACAATTTATTTACCAAATAGTTATTTAGTGCTTTGTAAATATAGCGCCTAATATTCAGAACTGTTTATACTGTGATAATTCTTATTGTGAAATTAAATAATTCTAACTCTATTGAATAATCCAAGCTTGAAGCATTTGGAACATTAAATTATTCTGGTCCTTGGGAGGAATGCAGCTATGCAGCCTGAGTTTTGCGGCATGAAGCTGCAACCTCTGTCTTTTTTTTCCTGTAAATAATTGGGAAGACCAAATGGCACCAGAGATAAAACCTCCTTAAATTACTACCTCTCCTCATGGAGTAATAAAGTAATTTTTCTTGGAATGTGGTAATCTGTAACTAATCAAATTGCTGTAAGGTATTGTGGTCTCACGTGGGAAAAAGTCATCCTAGTAAAATGTCGTTGTTCATGCCTATGTAAGTGTAGTTTTAGCTTCCCCACTTTGGAATGCTGACCTCATTCATTTGGAGTCAGTGTTTCCCAGATGGCAATTTTCAGGCTTTGTGCTTGAATAAACTCTATATGTATCATATTTTCTGACCCTCCGTCTTTAAAGTTAACAACACAAAATTTGCCTTTTACATGGGCTCAGTTTCATATGTAAGTCTCACGAGGGCAGAGAGTGTGTCTTATCCAAGTTTTTCATATGCAGACAACAGAGGGAATGGTGGCTTAAGAGGCAAAAAATAATATAAGTAATTTTGGGTTTCTTAGAGACTGTGTTAAGTAAGCCATACCTGACAAATTAGGCAAGGCCTGAGCTATTTTTTTATTCTTTGAGATACTGTGTGTCAAATGGAGAAAGTTGTTAGCACATGATGGATATGGGAGATTTAAATTTCCCTCTAGGGCCACAGTAGACTCTGGTTTTAATTGCTGCTAAAATAGGTGAAAGTTTTTATAGCCTTCTCACTATGTAGACACACTCTTGGTTAAAGCTTCACAACTAGGCCATAACAAGTAGGCAATGAATAAGGAAGACAGCTAAAACAGGATATGATGGAAAAGCAGAGGAGGAAGGCTGATATAAGAAACAGACTTGGGGAAGCAATAGGCAGGTTCTAGGGCTCAGAAACTGTTACTCCAAAATATGATACTTTGACACGTTAAACTAAAGAAGTCTCAAGATGCCTCTGATCCCCACAGCATCTCTCCAGAAGGACAGAACAAAGTTGTACTCCGAAGTTTCTTTACCTGTCTAAAGTCCAGATCCACCAAGGAGAACAATCATTTTTTTCTCCCCTTCCTGTTATGTCATTGCCTGTTGCACAAAAGAAGATCAAGAATGTAACCACACTTGAACGAACCCTTTCAGGAGATGGTGTCTGTCTCTCAGGATCATTCAGATTCCAAAGAGAACCATTTATAAGTCGATCTCTGTTCCCTTATCCAGTTTATTCTCCCTAGTAATCATTTGTTGATCCTCAAGAGAACTCCTCACTTTAACCCCTTCCATAACCTGTTTTTCCAGGATCTAAGTCCCCATTCTTTCCATAACCTTCAGATGGTATATAAGCTTCTGTTCCCCTTTGGGGGTTGAGTAATCACTTTGTGATTTTCCCCTGTGTACATAGTAAAATTTGCCTTTCCTCTCATTAATCTGCCTTTTGTGAGCTGATTCTCAGCAAACCTTCAGTGGGTGAAGGGTACATTTCTCTCTTAGCCCCCACAGTTTTGATGCTGTGAGCAGAATACTAGATCTGTACTCTTCCAGAAGCTGCAATGAAGGAACCCAGGACCTGACCAGTCAGTGTAAGTGTAAGACTTTCTTACCAACCAGGGTCCTGACCTCTTTCTCTGTTAAGCCTGGTCAAGCAGATAGTAAAAATCCCTGTCTCTTTTTCCTCTGCAAGTTTTAGAGAATGGGAGAAAAGGATTTATGTAACAAGTCTGGGTGTAGTGATGCTGATGTATTTTTTGGTACTGTTGGTATGAATATTCATAATATTTGATTCCTTTCCTCCTAGAAGCACTCCTTTCCTCTGTCTTTGTCTTTCTGTACTGTTCTGTCATGAAAAGGAATACTGAATGGGGCTCCCCTCTTGTCTTGTTTCATGTGCATGAGAACTTGACTTGTGACCAAGTGGAAGCATTCTCTCTTGGTCTCTGTCATCTGGGAAGTGTGGTTTTTATTTTTTTATTTCTTATCCCTAATGTTGAGCAATTCAAGGGGTGTGATTTTTAGATCATGCCAAGTGACCAGTCTGAAAATGACTGGGAACCTGAGACACAGAAACACACTTTTTGTTCTGAAGGTATTAAGCTCTTGGGAGAATTTGTTTTACTAAGAAGTCCCATCTGTAAAAGGCTTTTGTTGTCTCAGTACTCTTGTTGTCTGCTAAGTCTGTGGCAACAGGAGTCTTGCTATCTTAGCCTAGTCTTGGGGGTAATTGTTGTTGGGAAGATCTTTGAGATTGATTCTTCTATACTCTCTCCAGGAAACAATTCTAAACCTAGAAAATTATGTCCTTTCTATGAGGAGGCTAATAGATTGAGTCACTGTTGGAGTAAGCACACCATTAAAATTTCTAATGACCAATGGCCAGAGATAGATCATTTAAATTAAAAACACTCCTAAATTAAAGAAGAAAATAATTTAAGAAGCTCTTATTCTAAATAATTGCCTTATCTATAGTTATTAAAAATCAAATGAAAAAGATAACACATAATCATGTCATGGCTAGCTTTAGAAATTCTCTTGTCTAAATTAAAGAACAAAAATCTGACCTGAAACAAAGTTAAAATCCTTCATAAACTCAAGCTGCCTGCTTTCGATAGAGATTCACAATGTGGGCTGCTCCATCCTGTGGTCCACTAGTTAAAGCTCTGTGCATTCACAACTGATGCCTGGATTTGATTCATGGTCACGAAATTAGGCTTTTTAAGTTTTATATTTATAACTTTTGACTTTTTGGGGCACTATAATAATTAATGTACTGATCCTTTTTCTTCTGTGGGCAGTTTTTACTTTCCTGTTTCCTCTCTGTAGGGACATAAGAAGCTTTTGGTCCTTTATGTGTAGATGGTCAACCAAGAAGCTGAGACCCTAGAAAATATGACCAGACAGATGTGGGTCATATCCCATTTGCAGCTGGTGAAACTTTCCTTTCTTCAGGCCGTCTTCAGATGGTTCTGTATCTTGTGAGGACTGCCTGACACCTGTTTGGCGATGACTTGTGCATCTTTAGTTAAATCATAATCTTGGTTAAGACATTTTGGTTTTACTTGGGGAGGCAGGTAAAAAAGTTCAAAAGCCAGGAATGCGTCTTGTTTGTACTGACTAAAATCTGATAATAAGAGAATTAAAGGTTTTTTTTTTTTTTTTAAAGAGCTTTGTGGTCAGACATTAGCTTAATTAAAAGCTGGTATTCAAGCTATGTACACACTCACACACATGCACATATACACACACGCGCACACACATTTTAAAGACTTTTATGCTTTTTTGTTTTTAGATACTGTTAAAATTTTTTTTCAGTCAACAAAACTCCCCCAACTTTTAAAAATTATGTGCTTGATCACTCTATTTATTTACTTTCTTAAACACTATTCTCCCATTTACTTCTACTTCTTCCTACTCTTTTTTCCTTTTTTCTGTCTTAAATATTACATGAAGGATAACATAATATATAAATATATAATATAATATAAATATAATATTTCAAATCCTTCGCAGTGGTTCATGCCTGCAATCCCAGTGACTTAGGTGGCTGAGGCAAGAGGATTATTTGAGCCCAGGAAGTCAAGACCAGTCTGGGCAGCATAGTGACACTGTCTCTACAAAAACCACAAAAATTAGCCAGGTGTAGTGGTGCATGCCTTTAGTCCCAGATACTTGGGAGGCTGAGGTGAAAGAATCACTTGAGCCTGTGAAGTTGAGCCTGTGAAGCTGAGCTGTGATCACACCATTGCACTCTAGCCTGGGTGACAGAGTGAGATCCTGTCTCCAAAAAACAAAACAAATCAAAACAAAAAACAAGAACACGGAAAAAAGTGACATTCACTTTTTTTTGCAGTCTTCTGTCTTGCTGTGGAGTCTAAAATGTCGTGGACAGATTCTTCTCAGGCCTAAAACTTTACTGTCTTTCATGTTGCATTACCTAATCTCTTTGGCTTCTGGAGGTACCACATATTACTTTATACTGTGGAAAACACTTTAACTTTGTGTGTGCGATAACTGGTGAATCACTGGCAAGAGCTATGGTTTTAGAGGTGGCTGACAACAATTGTTTACAGTAAAGGGTTATTACTGCATGGGGCTACTTGTTTCTCTGTGTGTTTAAATTTTAAAAGGTGAAGTTTAAACGCTTAAAAATGTCTTTATAACAAAGTGCACTGCAAAAGCATTGCAGAACCTTTTCTCATGGCATTTCCCTCTTTTCGGGAATCTGAGGTACAGTGGAAAATAGATTCTTTAATTTTTAAAGATCTAGATGCTTTAGTTATTTTGCCTTTCAACTTTACCTGCTTTCCATATATTTAAATTATTAGGCCCTAAAAACTACAAATGTTTTGTTGACCATTTTCCTTATTGGGCTCTGCCCTGAGCTCAGTGGTCCAGTTAAAAAAACAGAGACTAAATTAAAAGCTAAAATTAGTCTCCTTATAAAATCCTATGGTAGATTCCTATTATTTTTTGATTACTTTAACATTCATACTTCATCATTCTTAACTAACCCACCCAAGCTCCTTTAAAAAGAGAAAATCTTCTCTCTGTGCAGCCATGTTAGACAGATAAACTTAGCCTTTTTCATTTATGAAGACACAGTTTAAATCCCACTGCCCTTTAAAGCTAGTTAGTTTTAGTGATTGTGTATCTAAAATTTAAAAATCAAAATGATAAAGTCTTTGTGTCTGTCTGTATCTTTATGAGTAGGTGTATATGCCTGTACATGGTAACATGGTAACCAGTTGACTTATGTATAAATGAATTCACATAAATTACATAACTAGCCCAAATACTTTTAAAGTTCATGTAGCTTTAATAATTTTTGGTAAGGAAAAATAGTTTTAAACTTGTTAATAAAATAAAAACATCTTCAAAATGTAATTTAGACATTTTATTTGCCTAAGTCTGTTAGTCAGACAGGTTTATACTACCTCTATTAGCTTTTTTAAGGTCATAAAACTGTTACTTCTATAATCTTTTTGATGGTTAATTTGTCTGTGAGATAATGTCATTAAACTTGAGACTTTAAATTCTGAGTTCTAGATAAGTGGCCATGGTAAGGTCTGGGGATGGCACCCAGACCCTATCTTCCTTGGGCCAAATGTACCTTCTGGCTATGCTGGGAGGGGTTGGATCCTCCAGATAATTTCTCTGTAGCCCTGCCCTGTCTCCTATGCTCTACATATAATACAAAATTAAATTACTTCCTAGGTTTTTCACTAAAAATTAAGGCTCCGAAGAGTTAACATAATTAACATATTAGCAGTAAAACTACTAAATATAAAAAAATCCATATACAAAGTATACTTAAAAATTAAGATGTGTAAAAAACTTTGTAAATTGTACAGTTTTGAACTTGGTTGGAGGTATACTCTTGCTGAGTACCCTACAAGAGCAAGCTATAAAAGGTGCTATTATTTGAATGTATCTTCCAGAATTCACATGTTAGAAACTTAATCCCCAATGTGATAGCATTGGGAGTTTGAACTTAACAAGAAATGTTAAAGTCACTTAAGTGGAATGTTCATGAATAGATTAATGCCATTATAAAAAAAGCTTGTGGGAGTGGGTTCACTTTCTTACACTCTTGCCTTTGCACCTTCTGCCATGTGATGATGCAGAAAGAAGACCTTTGTGAAATGCCAGTACTTCATTCTTAGGCTTCAATCGAGAACAATGACCCAGTATATTTATGTTCATTGTAAATTACCCAATCTCAGTTATGCTGTTATAGCAGCACAAAATGGACTAAAATAGAAGATGATAATGGAAAATACATGCTTAGCTAACCTTTCTCATATTTGAGTTGTGATGGGGCAATTGGCATAATTCTCCTTACTCTTGGTGTCAAAGGTCAGAGACCTGTGAGGGGTTCCTTCAGACTCTTCTCGGGTGACTGGTATAGTTAGATGCTTAGCTTTTGTGGAATGAATGACAGTAAACATCAGTTTGAGGAACAGCAGAAAGAGAATTGCCGGAAGTCAGAAAAGAGAAAACTGATTATTAGAGGCCTGACTCTCTCATTAAATAGCTGTGTGATCTTGTGGAAATAATGCTGAACTCAGCTTCCTTGTCATTGAAATGAAGTCTTACCTGCCTAATGTAAGAATCACAGAAGATGATTTCTGTGAAAGCACACTATGAACCTATAATTGTCCTATAAAGTTAGTAATCACTATTTGTGACTAGGTGGGCATCATTCGAGGGTGGGGAAGAGTGAGGTTATTTTATTACTGTTTATATTTCTTTTAAAACATGGAATTATGTCTACCAGTACTTAGGCAATAGATCCTTTTTAACACGTCCAGTGAAATGACCCTATACTTTCCTGAAGTCTTATCTAAGTGTGATCTAAAGTTCTTCATAAACTCTGAAGGCTAATTTGTCAGAGCTGTTTTATGTTTATATGATGGTGTAGTATAATTTGTTTTTTATAATCCCACATCTTTCTTGATGTTATTATGTTGGTCAACTATTAAAAATGGATACTGCTCTTGTAATACCTATTAAGAAACAGCAAAAGGGCATCATAGAGCAAACAGTAGACATTGGGATAAAACGATATAAACTTTCTTCCCCAGATTTCTAGGTGTCTCTGGTCGGTTAATTAAAAGTTGATCACAGTAATAATAAGTATGAAAATGGAGGTTTATGATGGAGAGATGGAGAGGAGTATTTAGGCAGCTCTTAATTATCAGTTGAGCTGGAAGAGTCTGTTAAGTTTTGGAAATTTTCTTAACAAGGCACTTAAAATGGAGAATGTGAAGAGTTACCTAAGAAAGAAGTTCATTGCAGTAATACAGGGTGAAAATGTCTGGCCCAGTAAAGTGAGAAATGTCTGTAACAAAATGAACTCCTCAAGAAGACATAAAGAATGATTTTGTTATGCTTCTAGTATTATGGGAAATAATTTATTAACAAAGCAGAATTTGTAACTTAAACTGATGATGCAAACCAGCTCTAAATGTTAGAGACCAGACAAAAGTGTGCAGACTAAAAGTTAACAAGCTATACTGATCCCTGAGGTGTTGCCTGTGTCTATGCGGTATTGTTATGAAGCACTGACATTGTGTAAAGTTGTGAATCTGCTGGTCATTGAAGTACTGAAAGTCTTCTATCCAAGTCAGCTTTGTGCTTGCAAAGATAAAGCCAAATCACTGGAACAGGTGTTCTGCCCTGTTTTGCCTCCTCTGCTTGTTTCCTGATTGGCAGATAGACAGATGTGTGAGTATAAATTAAAACTACTCTGACAGCTACTGTAGAGAAAGAGTAGTTTATGATAATAAAGTATTTTCTGATCTCTCTTCAGGTATAGGGATTTTATATACGACCATGCCTTGTTCTGTAATGATATCAAGCTTTTTTTTTGGTGGGGTGTGGAATCTTCTGTCTCCTACAGTTATATCCTTTCTAAAGCCTCTCTTATATTATCCACAGAAGTTAACAATACTTTTTCATCTCATGAATATCTTTTCTTAAAAAAAATCTATTTCCACTATTGGCAACTTTATACCACAATCATAGTTTTATGCCCTTTTGAGCAAAGAAATTGAGAAGGGGATGCATCCCAGGATGGCCAAGGGATCATATAACACACTACGATCCTTTAATTACTGTTTAAATATCTGTATGAAACCTTGGCATTTCAGGAGCCAGCAACAACAACAACAAAAAAAGGAAAGCAGATTACCACCTAGATGAAAGGGTGCAATTTCACCTTTCTGCCTACTCCTAATTAGTTTCAAGGTGAAACTCAAAGGGACCATGAAAAGATGGAATAAATATAAGACACTTCAAGCCCATTCTAGTTTTGTTTACCAAATTCAGTATCTCTAAAAATGGAAAGGCTGAATCCAGGTGTTAGCATGTATTACGCTGGGGAGAAGTGAGGGTGGAGGTCATGCAGTGAAAGGCACTAAAGCATGCATACTGCATGAGGGATTAATTGCCAGGAGCATATGAGGAGAATGATGGCACTTAGTACCCAGAGCCTGAACAAATACCAGTATGAGAAAATAGTCACATATCTGCAAACACAGGAGGGCTTTAAATCAATACATAAAGAAGAGATTAGCTTATTTTTTCATAAATAATGCAAGATGCTATTGAAGAAGATCATCCAAGATAAGCTGCCTTATGTAGCTTGACCTAAATATTTTCAAGTTTAAATTCTGGACAATGTTCATGGTAATTGAGACCCTGTTACAAAAGTGGGGTGGGTACCTTGTGGTGTTTTCGGATTTTGCAGTATACCTTCCAGCCACGTTTGCTTGTTTTGTGAATCGGTAGCTATAATGTTGTATATTGAAGATTTAAGTTTATCATCCAGAGCCCTAGGCTTATTCAATCCTAAGCACTAAATGGGAATTCAATTAGGTTCTCTGCATCCTATTTACTAAAGCAGAAAATTGAAATCATTAGTCTTAGAACAGTGTTTCTCACTTGTGGGTGGGGAGGGGGCAGAGACAGCCTTTCTCCAGGAAAACATCTCACTCTCCCAGTGGGTATATGAAAATTCATATTTAAAATTATAAAATTTTAAAATTGAAATACCACAAAAATCATTAGTTTTGTAATGAAAACTACATCAGAAAAGCTAAGGGAAACTTCTTGGTTGATGAGAATACATAGAAAATAAACTCTCTTTTGCCTCTCAGTAATTCCATTATGGAGATGAGAACACGGCTGCTGGACATATGCAAAGGAGCAGAATCTCTGGGGAAGAGAGGATATTTTTACATTTACCAAGAGAAGGTATCAGTTAAAACACATTGAGAAGCATGGTCGTATAACAGGGTCCAATGCAGCAGGTTCTGTAACAAGGATGTTGTGCTTAAACTTCACTTAACTGGAAAATTCAGTTTAATAGAGACATTCTGAGCATTTTGATTAATAGAAGATCAACTGTCACCCATTTGGCTTTTTTCTTTTTTTGCAATAACTACCTTTGGCAATGTGTAGACCCTACCTTCATGGAAAGATCTGTTTGAAGCCTGAGGTATTCCTTACAGCACTACAGAATTCTTCCAGTGCCAAAGGCACTTTACCAGTACAGAAGAAAGAGGAATTACTGAGAACAGATGGGCCTTTTGATTTAGTTTTTAGCAAAATGGGGTAATAGAGTGCTCACTAATGCATGAAATCTGCTACATCTATTCTCTTGCTTTGCTTGGAGGAAGCATACAAGTAAGAAATGTCTTTTCCTTCATTTTTTCATTTCTCATTAAGCTTGTTAGGAGAATAAATGACATTAGGAATTCTGTGCAAGTGTTAAATTTGTTCCTGCTTTCTAATCTAGCACTTTTTAATGTTAAAAAACCATCAAGGAACTTTGAGAAAATGAAGAAAAGGATATAAGCCATGTAATTATCAGATAGTTTGAAGAACAATGGTTTCAACCGTGTTTTTCTTAATTCCTCAATATCTCCTGCCAAAATAAAAATGCAGATTCCTTAATATAGGGTTAGTTATTCAAGAGTTTTTATCAGGCAAATTCACAGGCAAAATGCAGCATTAGCTTTAAAAAGCATATTTTTCTTTTCCATTTACCTTTTTAACTTGAAGAGTATGCTTTTAATAAAAATACTTTGTGAATGTCCTTTCAATGATTGTATCTGCTGTAATTGGCAGAAATGTGCATTCTGAGGTATGTGTAGACCATAGGGTAATCCTTTTATATGTAGCAGGGACACTATATTTAGGAGGGCTCTGTGCTCATTGCTAGATTTCCCAACTAGAAATCATTTGGAGAACTATGGAAGAGACCGAAAATACCAATGCAGAAGTTAAGGAATCTAAATTCAAAAGCTGAGGCCAAAATATTATATTACACACACACTCAGGAGAGAACAAGAGGCCCAAGTTACCATTTGGGTGATGTAGAGCAATATTTGTCACCAGTGTCTAAGGGATGCTAATAGCTCTTTTATGAAAAAGCCTACTTCTATGAAGAGTCAAGTAACTGTTAACCTTCCTGGCATAGAAATGTCTTCCAATGATATTCCTAATACTTACAGTGTCAGCCATTATGACATGAAGATGCAGAAATAGATGTCACATTCCAGTATGAATGGATTTTACTGGCCCTGGAATTATATGGGCAAGGCTAACTAGAAGGAGCTAAAAGTTACTCTGTAGACTATTCTAATCACAGACACGTAACACTGTAAGCAGGGGAGTCAGTTGTCACTGATGTCTATTCAAAACCATCATAATGTAAAATACCATTATCCACCATCCTAGGAAAAGGGCTCTTACTATTTTTCTACGAAGAGTAATATTACAAAATTGTCATATGAAGAGGTAGTCAAAGAGTAAGCAGCAAAACCATTTTTCCCTCCTAGGACTCCAGGCCTCTGATGGGAAGGGTCTGCTGTGAAGGTCTCTGATATGCCCTGGAGACATTTTCCCCATTGTCTTGGTAATTAACATTTGGTTTCTCATTATTCATGCAAATTTCTGCAGCCAGCTTGAATTTGTCTCCCCAAAATGAGTTTTTCTTTTCTACAGTATTGTCAGGCTGTAAAATTTCCAAACTTTTATGCTTTGTCATCCCTTGAATGCTTTCTGCTTAGAAATATCTTTCATCAGATAGCTCAAATCATTGTCTTAGGTTCAAAGTTCCACAGATCTCTGTGGCAGGGGCACAATGCCACCAGTCTCTTTGGTAAAGGATAGCAAGTAGGACCTTTCCTCCAGTTCCCATCAAGCTTCTCATCTCCATTTGAGACCACCTCAGCATGGACTTCATTATCCATATCGTTGTCAACATTTTGGTCAAGGCCATTTAACAAGTCTCTAGGAAGTTCCAAACTTTCCCACATCTTCCTCTCTTCTTTTGAGTCCTCCAAACTATTTCAACCCCTGCCCATTGCCCAGTTCCAAAGCTGCTTCTACTTTCTCAGGTATCTGATAACAATGCCCTACTACTTTGGTACCAATTTACTGTATTAGTCTGTTCTCACTGCTATCAAGAAATATCAGAGACAGGGTAATTTATAAAGAAAAGACATTTAATTGACTCACAGTTCCACATTGCTGGGAAGGTCTCCGGAAATGTACGATCATGGAAGAAGGCAAAGGAGAAGTAGGCCCCTTCTTCACAGGGTGTCAGGTCAGAGTGAGTGCCAACAAGGGAAATACCAGATGTTTTAAAACCATCAGATCTTGTGAGAACTCACTCACTATCACGAGAACAGAATGGGGGAACCACCCCCATGATCCAAGTATGTCCACCTGGTCCTACCCTTGACACATGGGGATTATAATTCAAAGTGAGCTTTGGGTGGGGACACAGACACAAAGTATATCACTTAGTTATTTTGGAATGTATAATAAATTATTTTTGACTGTAGTCACTCTGTTGTGCTATCAAATACTAGATCTTATTATATCTAATTATGTTTTTGTACTTATTAACTATCCCCACTCCACCCTGCCCCACTATGCTTCCCAAATTCTGGTAACCATCACTCTACACTCTGTCTCTGTATTAGGCTGTTCTTGCATTGCTATAAAGAAATAACAAAAGAAGACATATATGAGGCCAACAAACATGAAAAAATGCTCATCATCACTGATCCTTAGAGAAATGCAAATTAAAACCATATTGAGACACCATCTCATGCCAGTTAGAATGGTGATCATTAAAAAATCTGGAGACAAGAGATGCTGGAGAGGATGTGGAGAAATAGGAACACTTTTACA
>CAUYLG010018501.1:0-59850 GCA_963573385.1 Cacajao melanocephalus
AAAAAAAAAATTAATAATAAAAAATATATATATATATGTGTGTGTGTGTGTATACACACACACACACACACACACGTATATTTCTTATTTTCATTTATTTCACAAAATTTTGTCCTAATGGTGTATGCTATTATACTTCCTGATACTTTTATTGATCACTCTATCATACTATTTGCAACGAAATTATGTCTACAAATAGGTATTTTAAAATATGTCATATTTCCTGTTCCATAAAGTTCTAAGTTTGAAAATTATTCTTGGGTTGAATTATCATTAGCATTATCATTATTACAAAACAACTTAAATAATTTCATAGATAATTATTAGACATATAAATTTTAACAAGAGTGCATTTCTGAATGACATATGATAACTTTTCTATGAGTTTAATTTTAAAAAGTATATTGCTTAAAAAGCCAGACACTCTGATGGCTTACATATTATTTTTTGTTAATGGAAGATTAAAAAGTATCACTCATTTTATAAACTGAAGATGAGGACTGGCTGTAATTGAAATAATTCATGATATGATATTAAATATTGCATAGTGAAATTGAAATAAATCATATAAAGGTCTGTGTGTGTGTTTTACTCAGTGTCTATGAAAAAAATCAGCAGCCCTGGAGGACATCATCCTCTCTTTGACAGAAAAATAGAGAATCATACCCATGTTTTCTTTCTTGTTTTTGATTTACCAATAGACATCAATGGGATCTCAGGGATCTCTGTCTGTCTCACACCTACTATCTATACCTGTATGCCATTTGCATATACATAAATAACCCCATATATATGATACATATCTGTATATTCCAGTTATTTGAAAAAATACTTTATACAGGTCCTGGAACTATATTAGTTGTTCTAAATTACTTTTGTCCCATAAGAAATTTTATGTTTATTTTCCTTGTATATCATTAGCCAAAGGGAACCCAGTGATCAACATAAATGGCCAGAATAATATGATTTTAGAAAACAAGATGATTAGTTTTAAACATATGTATTTTTTTTACTTTGCTCTGTTTGTCTAAGGGCTTTTGATTTATATATGCTTTTCTTTTTCCAATGAAGGTTAAATACAAAGAAGAATATGAGAAAAATAAGGGAAAGCCAATGCTTGAATTTGTTGAGACACCATCATATCAAGCTTCAAAGGAGGCTCAAAAGATGCAAAGTGAAGTAGGTCAATTGGATTGCTAATAATTATTTAATGTAAATTTGATGTTTTGCCATTGAAAGAACTTAGAATGTTCAGTGGGTCTAGACAAAAGAGCACTGCTCTGGGCAAATTCAAGGACCTGCTTTCTAGACCTAGCCTCCCACTGCCTAGGATCTTGTCTAGGTCATTGTGTTTGTCTGGTTCTTAGTTTTTCCCATTGGTGAACATGGATCTCAAGCCAGATGGGCTTTTATACTCCCTATCAGTTCTGATATGCTCTGATTATATAACTGACACTTTCAGATGTTAATGTTTTTACATTTTGCCCTTCAGATGTCAATGTAAAACTGTGGTGAGTTCATAAAAATTAAAAACAAAAGGCTGGTTGCTTTTTTTACCTGTTTTTGTTTTGTTTTGTTTTTGCAATGAAAATAGAATTAACATTTTAAAAATACTCCATGCCAGGTAATACGCTAAGAGTCTTTTATACGTCAGCTCATTTAATCATCAAAGTAATGATGCTAGAAGGTATTCTCTACAGATTAAAAATGTATCTACTGAGATTGTCTTAAATGAAATTCTGTATCCAGTAAATGTTAATGTTTTAGTAACTGGTCAAAATTATAATGATTCCCTTTTCTCTGTTTATGTTTTGGTCCATGTTGTGTTGCTGTAACAGAATACCACAAATTGGGCAATTCTTATGAATACTTATGAACAGAGATTAATTTTTTTCAGTTCTGGAGCCTGGGAAGTTCAAAATCCACGGGTCCACATCTGGCAAAGGTCTTCTTGCTGCATCATCCCATGGCAGAAGGTGGAAAGACAGAGAGTGCTTGCACATGTTTTGGAGGAGGGGATGGGAAACTCATCCTTTTTTCAGGAACCCAACCCCATGATAACAAACCATTCCCGTGATACCAGCATCAATCCATTCATGAGGCAGAGCCCTTATGGCCTAATCACCTCTTAGAGTTCTCACCTCCCAACACTGTTGCACTGGGGATTAAGTTTTCAACACATGAACCTTGGAGAGGACATATTGAAAGCATAGCAACATATTTGATTCTTGTTTTCAATAAACAGTTAAGAGTTTTTTCTTTTTATCTACTTTATTCTCAACCTAAGATTATGCTAAGTCACATCTAGATATTCCCCATACTTTTTTTTTTTCTCTGTTCCAGTGAGACTTATTTGTGCCTGTGTGTGTGTGTTTTCCTTCCTAATTTTTCAGGATCAGACACACAGGGTTTTGCCTGCAGCCCATATCAAAGTTCTGTGGGTGCAGCTGGGTCCTTATGGCAAAGGGACAAAAATAGTGGATGCTGGTCTCAGCCCAATACAACTTTGATGCTTCATGCTAGGCATGCTCACTAAATAAGATCCTTTCTGTTGCCTAATAACAACATCAGAACAGGCAAAAATGATAACTTGTGGGCAAAAAACTCTCATAGGAATTTTGTAAGCATTACTAGTGCTAATTGTTGAAATGTTATAATTCATCTTGGGAAAAAGGCACTCAGATATTATCATGGTTTATTGAATAAATTAAGTTGCTTTATTTCTTCTTCAAGCAAAAAGGAAAAAGAATTACCTGGATTTTTCACATCTTATTCAGTGGTCCCCAATCTTTTTGGCACCAGGGACTGGTTTGATGGAAGACAATTTTTCCATGGATTGGAGAGTGGTGATGGTGGTGGGGGGTTGGTTTCAGAATGAAACTGTTCCACCTCAGATCATCAGGCTTTAGTTAGATTCTCATAAGGAGTGCATAACCTAGATCTTAAGGAGTACATAACCTAGATCTTAAGGAGTGCATAACCTAGATCCCTCGCATGCACAGTTCATAATAGGGTTTGCACTCCTATGAGAATCTAATGCCATCACCGATCTGACAGGAGGCAGAGCTTAGGCAGGAATGCTCCCTCACCCTCCTTCACCTCCTGCTGTGAGACCAGGTTGCTAACTGGCCATGGTTGCTACTGGTCCATGGTCTAGGGATTGGGGACACCTGTCTTATTTCATTTAGGCTAATCAGGAGGAATCTGATAAAGAAACATCAAGTAACCATTTTGACTAAATTAGTTACTTGTTTCAAGTAAGTTGATATGCTAGTGAATTTGGTCAAAGTTCAGAGGCCCTATAAAAATTTACATTTAACAAAATATATTTCCCTGGAATACCTTTTCTTCCTTTAGATAATAGTGTGTAAACACTGTGTAAAGTATATAAAGTATTTTATATGCTCTTTTCATTGCTTTTCCATCTTTCACTGCAGCAGTACTTTTTGGGTGGAGTAGAGCCACCCAACGAATGTCACCATTTTGTAGAAATAACATGGCTTTTGTCACTGACCCACAGTCCAGAGAAACATTTATACTTTCAGGAGCTATCATGGTGCTTTTGCTTAGTGGGTCTTCTGAAAGGTTAACCCGTTTTCCATTTAGAAAAAACCAAAAATGTTCAGTTTGCTGCCAGCACTAATTTAATTTTACATAAACACACTCTTTGAGGCTGAAGCAAATTGGACTTTTTTTGAGATGGAATCTCACTCTTACCCAGGCTGGAGTGTAGTGGTGTGATCTTGGCTCATTGCAACCTCCGCCTCCCAGGTTGAAGCAACTCTCCTGCCTCAATCTCCTGAGTAGCTGGGATTACAGGCAGCCGCCACCACGCCCAGCTAATATTTGTTTATTTAGTCGAGACGGGGTTTCACTGTGTTGGTCAGCCTGATCTGGAACTCCTGACCTCATGACCTGCCTGCTCAGCCTCCTAAACTGCTGAGATTACAAGTGTGAGCAACTGCGCCTGGCCGGACCTGATTTTCAATGTGAAAAAATAAAATATAAAAACTGTTCTTCAAGTTATTTCTAGGCAGAACTTGTCTCTAATCCTAGTGTAATAGACATGTTTATGATGTTACATTACAATTAGAGACGAGTATTTTTGAGGCAAAAGGGACATGGGTTAAGACAATAAGAAGTTGTTACATAAATTTCCACTGAAAGACACAGGGGTCAAAAGTCACTTTGTTTTCTGAGAACGTTTCTGGCAGCATGAGCATTTCAGGCTGGGCCTCCTCTTCCAGTTCCCTCCTCTGCCCCTTTCCCTTTACCTCCTCCTTTCCTCTTTGATCCTCAGCCCTAGAAACATTCATGCTGAGCACCCTTTTATCATTCTGGTCCCAGTTCCTTAAGTTTTTTTTTCTACTGTGGATAACTTTGTTTTCCCTGATAAATCCTGACACTTATAATCATGATTAAAATAATTTAATACCATGTTTTTGTAGTAGAAATTACAGTAATTTATGATTTGGGATTTTAGATAGTCTCTCTTTTCTTCACCCAACTTCTCTCGCTCTTGCCAGGTGAGACATGTTTTCCCTGACATGTATTCCCTTTAATTATAGTAATTGACTATTAGGTTTTTAAGGCTCAACAATCATTTCTTGAGGGAAGTGAAATCTTCCAATGGAAAGGGTCTTTGGACCCAATTTTTATGCTAAAGGCTAGAAAAATAAAGGAGCTAAAAATCTTAGGCAAAGTTTGATGTAAAAAAAAAAAAGTCTTTAAATATAGGACCGATGAAGTAGATACAAAGAGAATCATCTGTCTTACAGATGTTTTTTATTTCCAAGAGGTAGGCTTGACTACAGGTTTCTTGAGGAGCCTCTTACAGGTAAATTTAAGTATTTACCATCTCAGGAAAAGCCACTGGTATCTTTGCTATGGCCTATAATTAAGTTTATCATGCTTTCTTCCAATGCTAGATATAGGTTTAATCTGTGTGTTTTCTGGAAGAAATCTTTAACTCTGGTTTTGGAAAGTTCTTTGTCTTATTTCACCATATAACTTTCTTCAAAAAGCATACCAAAGGTTCGTGGGTTTTCCTAGCTATATATTTTGGTCTTTTCTAGTCATCATCAACCCCCACTTAATGATTTACTTCGGTAAAATAACTTTTTTTTTTCCGGAAGCGCTTTTTGAAGTGAAATAGCTGATGTAAATGAATGCATGAATGCATACACATATTTCTATTTCACCATTTAAAGAGTCCTTTTTAGCCTGGAGATGCCCTAGATTCAGCCTTGTAACTATTATCTCTACTAATTCCACATAAGGAAGAGAAAAGTTTCTAGTTGTTGTTTTTGGTCATTGTATCTCTAGTTCATTAGTTCAGAATGTTCTCAATGCAACTGCTTATTTAGCTTTGTTAGATTTTCAGGATATCACTGTTTCTCTACTTGTGGCTATACCCATATCATTTATTAGATTACTGTATGAAACACATGTGCTAAGTGAGGAGACAGCATGCTTCTCTTATTTTCCTTCATGGTTTAGAGACATTCTTTATGCAATTATCTATCTCTGTAATGAATAAATAATGGATCTAGAAATAGCTTCTTATTTGGCATGAATAACAATTTCATGCAGAATTTATTTTTATAATTTTGGGGGTGCAATTTGAACAAAATATTTGGCTGGTAAAATTTGGACCCTTGTTTAATAGCTATTTCACATGGATGGATATTTCTGTTATTTAGAGAGACCTGTGTTTATAGCCACAAAGCATATGTTATCACTGATTTTTCAAATGTGTAGTTCACATGTAAGAATTTAGAGAATCATAGCCAAAGAGTGGTAGAGTGTCTTAAAGGGGCTTATGGTGATCTGAATCTAACTCCCCCCTCCAACCCCCACCACAATCACCATTGTATCCACCTTTCAGTTCTTTTTGTGAACTCTCACCTTAAAGACAAGTTTGGTTATCAGGTTCGAGATAAGATTCTCCTCATAGCACAACTTCATTCATATCAACCACCATAGATGGTAGAGAAATATTCTCAACTCCAGAATCGTTAAAGGGAAACCCCCTCTCTAACCCTCAAGCATCATTGCATTTTAGGTGATATTTCCTGAATTTGCAAAAGTCTGATGAAGAAGGATGATGAGGACATGAACATTAATGCTGCTTGGGTTTGATGGTGGTTTGAATGGCTTCCATGGCACCAGATTTTCTCCCAGTCAATAGATCTACTCACCTTGGAGTAAACCAGTTGAGGGATCCAGTCAAATAGCCAATCTTGTTGGTTCTGCTCCAAAAAATGTGCTGATGTTAATCCCAGATTAGTAAGATGTTAGGAGGCCTCACTCAGAATGATTTACCAGAAGAAGAGGCTACTTAATAATCCTCCTTTGTTTGGTGAAATTCTAAAATTTATGATGAAATTGAACTTACTTCCCTGTTGATAGGATGACCCTTAGGTGGTAAAACTACCTAAGAAAACATCATTTTTGTTCTGGGAACTCTTGTTCAGATCTCTTTTCAATGGTCAGTGATATTTCCTAACTTTAAAATTATGTGGTCTTATTTAACAGAAAGTTTATAAAGAGGATTTTGAGAGGGAGATTAAAGGAAGATCGTCACTGGATTTAGACAAGACTCCAGAATTTTTACATGTAAAGTACATCACCAGTCTTCTGAGGGAGGTATGATCTTGACATTTACTATGAAATACTACAAAAAAAACAAAGAAATAACCCAGGAAATATTTACCTAATTCTCTACTAATTCAGTGTTTGAGATATTAAGGCATTACTCTTTTTTTCACTTTGACTTTACTAATAAAGTTTTGCATTTTCATTAAAAACAGGAAAGTGTGTGTTAACATTTCTAATTAAAGTTCTGAGAAGAAATTATCCAGATTTCCTGGGAAAACTTGAAAAACAGCTTGGTTTTGTGTTTTAGTTGTAGCTCAGAGCTCTATAAATAGTTTTATAGCAGTTTTTAAAAAGATGTTTTGAATATGGGTGGAGAGAGCTTGACTCTTTCAAATCGAGTTACTATGAAAACATTTTAGAACCAACTTTTCCTGTTGCTTTCCTGCAGCATTCTCATAACATTTGATACCAGAAATGAGATGCTCTCATGTGAATGTTTAGATAAACGCATATTACTTATAAGTAGTTTGTGTTCTAAGTAGGGAAAAATAATATATTTAGCATATAGAATAGAGGAACTCATGTCCATTTTTCTTTTATTCTCTGCAAAAATTTCCCCAAAAATGTAATGGTACATTTTTGCTCACAAGTAATATATTAATTTTTTTTTAACATTAACGCCTTAAAATTAAAAGGATCATGTCTGTAGTCCATCCTTTTAAGAGCTAATCTTTTTGTTTTTAAATGACCAGAAAGTAGCTCATAGCTCTTCCAAATCTGCTTAAGTACATACTCTTTATATTAAGGGAACGTGTTCTCTAAGTAGAAATGTTGTATATGATGTAATATACATACTACTATGATATAATATATACTATGTAATGTATATTGCATATGTGTATACATACATTAAATTTCATTTCATTTTGAATTTTTGAACTGAGGAAACTATTCCTAAAGGAAATGTCTTGGAACAGTGAAATAAATTTGAGATTAATTACCTATAGGAGCACATCATCATGAAGTTCTTTAATAAGCAAATGCTAACTGGCTGTAAAGTTTAACTGGTTTTAGAAATTTAATGTGATTCAGTGTTGTAATATATGCTGTGGTGAAATAGACATGTAATTTCCATAAGAGTTATCTTACTACACTATCTTTTCTCACTTCTAGTTCCTAATAAAAAATTTTGAAGTTGAAGGCTAAGCAAATGGCAACTTCCTAGAGAGGAGAACTGTGGGTATTGAGGCTAGGAAGCGGCAGGGGGAGAGAATGAGAAGAGGTCAATTAATGGTTACAAAGGAATGAGCTCTGGTGTTCTGCAGCACCGTAAGGTGAATATGGTTAACTGTAATTGTGTATTTTTAATAAGCTGGAAGAGGGGATTTTGAGTGTTCACAACACTAAGAAATGATACATGTTTGAGGTGATGGATACACCAGTTGCCCTGATTGGATCATTACATGTCATGCACACATATTAAAATATCACTCTGTATTCCATAAATATGTACAATTTTTATGTGTCAACTTAAGGGAGAAAAAAAAAGAAATGGTGGTACGGCTTTTCAGAAGAAGAAAGTTTGATAATAATTTTTACAACAATTTCAAATAATGGCAACTTCCTACTACTGTTGTCTTCCATTTAAAAATACACACTATTTATGTTAATTTTTTAAAGGGGAGTCTTTTTTTTTTTATCACTTATATACAAATGGCAATGTGAGGTCTATTTTGAGATTCATAAATGACTTTACTGTGTGTCATTGACTTTTTCTTTTATTTCCCTTTTGGACTGAGTCTTATTTTAAATTTATTAATTCAGAATACATGCGTCAGGGTAGAAAAAGGCTCAGAACACCACACCATATTGTATTGGTCTGTTCAGGCTGCTATAACAAAATACCATAGACTGACTGAGTGGCTCAACCAACAGACTTTTCTCAAAGTTCTGGAGCCTGGGAAGTCCAAGATCAAGGTGCTGGCAGATTTGGTTCTTGGTGAGGGCCCTCTTCCCAGCTTGCAGACAGACACCTTTGTGCTGTGACTTCAGTAGAGGGAGAGAACTCTGGTCTTCTTCCTCCTGCCTTTAGAGACCTTAATCTTATCAAGGGAGTCTGACTCTCACAATCCCATCTAACTAATCACCTCCCAAAGTCCCCACTTTCAAATATGGTCACACTGGGGGCTAGGGCTTCAACATAGGGATTTTGGTGGGAGAGAAACATTTAGTCCATAACAACTATGATGCCAGGTGAAATAAGCCAGGTGCTGAAAGACAAATCCTGCATATTCTCACTTTTAAGTGGAATCTAAAACACTTGAACTCTTAGAAGCAGAAAGCAGAAAGAAAGGTGGTTATAGAGGCTGGAGGGTGGGACGAATGGGAAGGTGATAGTTAAAGAGTTCAGAATCTGTAGATTCGAGGAATACCTTTTTTTTTTTTTGAGATCTAGTACACAGTGTGGTGAAGATAGTTAATAATAGTATATGGTACGTTTCAAAATTGCTGAGAAAGTAAATTTCAAATGTTCTCACCACAAAGGTAAATATTTGGGGTGATGGATATATTATTTAGATTGATTTAATTGTTCCACATTGTATTCATAAATTATGACATAATTTTGTACCCATAAATATATACAATAATAAGTTGTCAATTTACAATAAGAATTTAAAAATATTAAAAAATTAACTTAAAAAATATAGCCTGTTTAATGTGAAAAATAAAAAGGACTTTTGGTAACTTGATGAGATTATTACTTCCCTTTCTAAGTGTGAGCATTTAGCTGCAAATGAACTTTGCATTTTTTGCCGTTATGGTTTTTACATTGCCATTGCCATTTAGAGTGCTCAAAGTATCATTTTATACTTCATTTCCTTTGATTCCCCCCATTGCCCTTTGACATTAGTAGAACAAGTATTTTTATTTTCATCTCACCAGGGTGGAAATCAAGGTTGGGTTACTTAAAAGTCCTCCTGAAAGTCACACCACCAAATAAGTGAAAGAGTTCTGACTTTCATCTGGGTCATTTGACTCAGATCATTCCAAAATTATAAGCAGCCCATTCCAATGTCTAGTAAGCTATTAGTAGAGTAGAAGACAGGATAATTTTAATTATATTGGATGAAGGGAAAGTAACATGAAATGAACCCTAGTATTAACTGGAACCTGATTTCCTATCATTAAAGGAAGTTTCATCTTTCATCTGGCAAGTTAATCATAAATGCAACTTAGTTGAATGAATAAGATCTTTATGATTTTCAGATGCAATTAAGTAAGAAAACAAGCAACTCATTACCAAAGAAAAAAAGTTGTATGTAAGTATTTATAGAAGACATTTGGATCTACTTAAAAATATATTCAAATAGGTGAAATTCAAACTGTTATTAATTTGTGGAAAATGTTTTGGTTTTACAACTCTTTAAATTGAATGGAGACAGCCTTCTAAAAGCAAAGCCGATAGAGAAGATAACAGAACCTAGAGAAGAAGGAAGGAAGACATGATGTGAATTTCAACTTGACAGTAACTCAGTCTTTGGATTTTCTATTCCATGAACGCATGCATCTCCTTTGTTGCCTACCGTAGTTTGAGTTGGGTTTCCGTCATTTGCAACCTAAGAGTCACCATCGCTATCATCATCATAATCATGATCATGTTGAGCCGTAGATTCCATAATTTATGTAGATTTCATCATCTCTGAATGATTCCATTCATCATCATGAATATTGAGACCCAGATTCCATCAGAGATAGTAAAGGGGGCCTTGAAATATTCTGAGGCTTACAGAAGGATAAAGTAAATACCTAAGGTAATTGTGATGGATAGTGCTTGAGGTATCTGCTTTAGGCTACCTTCTATCAGGTGAGCCCAAGTAATTGAAACTCCTAATAGCTTACTAGACATTGAAATGGGCTGCTTATAATTTAGAATGATCTGAGTCAAATCATAGTGGTTTCTGCTCACTTTTTAAACTTTTTTAGAAAAACTTTGGCTACATCAGTCCTTTTGATTTTATAGTTTTCCATTATTTTTCAACCATATTCTTTTTTGGTAATTCATGTTTTACAGACAACTTTCAAAAATAATTAGTAGGGAACATATGTTCTTAAGATCTTCCTCACCACTGAAAGAGAAGATGTCTTTTTAACGAATCTACTATGGTACCAAAATACATTGAAAAAAAGCATGAAAAGGAAAAGGCTAAAAATATTGGAAGCCACTCTGAACTTGGTAGAGGGGAAAATGAAGTGTCAGTAGGAAAAAAGCATGAATACTTAGCAGTCTGATTCATTCCTTCCTAGTAATATTTTCTCATTTCTGTGATCTCTAGAAAACATGTGGAATAGCACACTGACTAAAGTGATTCCTGCTAAGTTTTGAACTATGAAATTCTTGTCTTATAGAAAGAATATAAAAAAGATTTGGAAAATGAAATAAAAGGGAAAGGAATGGAACTTAATTCAGAAGTTCTTGACATCCAAAGAGCAAAGCGAGCCTCTGAAATGGTGAGTGAGGTGAGTATGTTTATTTAACACCTTAGGTGAATATGTTTTTAGCTGATTTTCTTACCTGTCAGTCTTTCTCAAAGGTTCTGTACATCCACAACTTTTATGTGTAAGTGATTGCAAACAGCTATATCCTTATGGTCTTTTCCTGGGCTATGAATTTTTTAAAAAAATTGATGCTCATAATCCACTATCTATGTGATGTGAGAAAAATGGCCGTTTTCCCATTTTGGAGAAAATCCCTATAATAAAGCAAAATAGTTTAGATTTAACTTCATCTTGCAAGCAGATAAAAGGCAGATGATTGCGAAGGTATGTTATTATGGTCCATCAGCAACTGCAGGTCGAAAGTTCGCATGCTTTCCTGCTAATAACCCAACTGACTCTCCCAGGCTTGGCCTGGGCTGTGGAATGAATCTTGTTCAGCCTCTTTATGAAATGAAAGTGGTTTCTGCTCACTTTTCATGCACTTTATAAGGAGAACTGAAATGTCTCTGAGGTGTTTTCAGTCTTATAATCCATGTATTATGTCATTACTTTGGGTCATATAATGTCACTGTGTTTTGAAGAGATTTTAGCTGAATTTAGCAGTGAAAGAGCTTAAAGCCTTCTCCCCATATTTTACTAAACTCTGATGATAATGATGATAGCTATGATGATGGTGATGGTGACTCTTAGGTTGCAAATGACAGAAACTCAGCTCAAGCTAGGGTAGGCCACAAAGACGATGCATTCACTCACAGAATAGAAAATCCAAAGATTGAGTTATTGTCAAGTTGGAATTCATGTGATGTCTCTCTTCCTTCATTTCTCGGTTCTGTTATTTTCTCTGTTGGCTTTGCTTTTGGAAGCCTGTCTCCATGCAGTGAACCCTTTTAATAACAGGATAACTCATATCTATGGCCAGTAATCCCAGTGGGAAGTGAACATCCCTTTTTATAGTTTCAATTAAGTCTTAGGTCTGAATCTCCTTGGATTAATCACTGTTCTGTACATAATCATTGTGTCTGGGGTTGGGGGAGTAGAATGTGCTGATCATCCTCTCATGGTCACCCATTTGTTGAGGTAGTTTAACAATGTTTTATATAAAACGTTCTAAATTTTTATGTGTTTAAAACATCACCTTAATCTTGGCTATATTAATGATCTTTAAATAAAGGAAACATTTAAAAGGCGCTTCAGTAGAATTAAAAATATATGTGGGGAGTAGGGAGGTGATGGAAATCAATCCTTCCCAAGGGTATGGATTGAGAGAACCTAGAGGTCATTTCCCAAAAGAAAACCATGGAGCTTTTTGCCAGAAGAAGGGGAGGAATGGATGCTGGTAGGCCATAAACAACATGTGCCCACGATGAGGTCTGTGGCTAACATTGTCATCACATTATCCCTACATTAGTCATTTTCTGCAAATTCTGCCACAATGACATGTCCAAGCCATATGCAGAGATCGTCTTGTAATCACTTGTCAGCAGCATGTGTAAAAGTTGTTTTATTCTCTCAGTGGCAAAGTACAGACAGATGCAGTTGAATGGGAGTGTGGTGGCAGGAGCAGTGTTAATTGGGCCTTATTAGGAGAAGGAAGGATTGGCCTAGGAGAATAAGATTAAAAAACTAAAAGAAGGTGTCAGGTATTGATCACCTCCTCTGTGCTGAGCTCTGTGCTGTGGACTGTCATTGATTCTTACAATGGATCCTACATGGAGGTACAGACATACACCATGGAGATACTATGGCTTCAGTTCCAGACTACCATAATAAAGCAAATACCACAGTAAAGGGAGTCACACAAACTTTTTGGTTTCCCAATGCATGTACATGTTATGTTTATACCAGACTGTAGTCTAAGAAGCATGCAGTAGACTTATGTCCAACATACGTCCATATCTTAGTTAAAAATACTTTATTGATAAAAATGCTAATGATTATCTGATCCTTCAGCAAGTAGAAAGCTTTTTGCTGGCGGAGGGTCTTGTCTCTATGTTGATGGCTGCTGACTGATCAGGGTGGTGGCTGCTGAAGGTCGGGATGACTGTGGCCATTTCTTAAAATAAGACAACAATGAAGTTTGCCACATTCATTACTTCTCCCTTTCATGAAAGATTTCTCTGTAGCATGTGATGCCGTTGATACATTTTACCCACAATAGAACTTTCAAGATTAGGGACCATCCTCTCAAACCCATTGATGTTTTAATGACAAAGTTTATGTAATATCCTAAATCCTTTGTTGTCACTTCAACAGTGATCACATCTTCACAAGGATTTAATCTTAAGAAACCACTTCCTTTGCTTGTCCATCGGAAGCAACTTCTTATCCATTCAAGTGTGATCGTGAGATGGCAGCAATTCAGTCACATTTTCGATCTCTACTTCTAATTCTAGTTCTCTTGCTATTTCCACTGTATCTGCAGTTGTGTCCTACACGGAAGTCTTGAACTTCAAAGTCATCCATGAGAGTTGAAATCAACTTCTTCCAAACTTCTATTAATGTTGATATTTGGTACTTCTCTCATGAATCACAAATGTTCTTAATGGCATTTAGAGTGATGAATCTTTTTCAGAAGGTTTTCAATTTACTTTGCCGAGATTCATCAGAGGAATCATGATCTATGACAGCTATAGCCTTATGAAATGTATTTCTTAATTTTCTTTGATCCATGGAATGCAGAATGATGTTGTATAACAGGTGTGAAAACATTAATATTCTTATATGTCTTTATCAGAGCTCTTTGATGACCAGGTGCCTTGTAACTTAACATTAATATTTTCAAAGTAATCTTTCTTTTCAGAGCATTAGGTCTTGGCAGAGTGCTTCAGATATTCAGTAAACTGTACTTAAGCAAATGTGCTGTCATTCAGGCTTTGTTGTTCCATTTATAAAGCGCGGGCAGAGCACATTTAGCATAATTCTTAAAGACCTTAGGATTTCCAGAATGGTAGGTGAGCATTAGCTTCAACCTAAAGTCACCAGCTGCATTAGCCCCTGATGAGAGTCAACTTGTCCTTTGAAGAATTGAAGCGAGATGCTGACTTCTCCTTACTAGCTATGGAATCTTCTTCCAATAAAAGGCTGTTTTGTCTGCATTGAAAATCTGTTGTTTAGTATAGCTACCTTCATTAATTATCTTAGCTACAAAGGGACTTTTAACATGAGGACAATAGTCATTTCTGTGTG
This sequence comes from Cacajao melanocephalus, assembly GCA_963573385.1. Lineage (NCBI taxonomy): Eukaryota > Metazoa > Chordata > Mammalia > Primates > Pitheciidae > Cacajao > Cacajao melanocephalus. The sequence goes on from CAUYLG010018501.1 coordinate 14,284, forward strand.
ATTGCCTGTTCTTAAGATATCCTTTGTTGACATGATCATGCATGAAATTTCTACACAGTCAGCATTTTGGGTAGAGGTCTGATACATCCTGAATGTCCATGTTCATTCATCTAACACCATTTTTCTCTTCATGGGATACAGGATATTGATTTAGAAGTTTTGTCTTAAATTCTATGACAGGATGGATATCATATCACAAGGTTGTAGGAGTCAGACCATATGCATATTTTTCAAAGGAAATACCCCAGAACTTTCTCCATACCTCTTGAACTTTCCCAGCAAGTCTGAGAATATAAAAGGATCACTGGAGTAAAGAAGATTTGGGATGTGATGATTTTATAAAAAGTGTATGTGAAGAAAACAGGGTGCAGATGAAGGGGTCCCACTCACTTACCACGAGGCTGGTTAGGTGGGGGCTTCAGTGGGGTACTCTGAGACCTGTTGTGTGACATTTGCACTTGGTAAGAGCTGACTCAGGACTGACACCTTGCAGGAAATCTGGAAGGCTAGATGTAGCTGCTTAGCTGCTAGGGGAGTTACTATTGTTTTGAAAATGACTGACATCCCCAGGATTAGGCACTAGCCAGGGAAATGGGATTGCCGTGATTGATTAAGACAAAGGCCGTGGAGTTGGTATAGATTTCCTGATCAATAAGGGTTCCATTTTGAAGTGGTAGCCAGGGGTGGACAGCCAGGAACATGAGGAACAGGAACTTGAAAACCTCCTTTATCCCTTTCCTACTTCTGTTTTCCTCCTGAGAGATAGTCATTGTTATAAGCTTGTTAAGGAATCTTCCAAATCTGTTCTATGTATATCTAGAGAAACATACACTTGTACACAAAGAGACTTAAAAACAAATCTTAAATGGGGTCATACCACATACTGTATTCTGTGTGTGTTTGTTTTTTCACTTTATATTATGGATCTTTTTTCATGTTCCTTCATATAGGCTTACCTCATTCTTATAGAAAAATTAAGTGTTCTATAACATGGATGTGAATGTGTGACCATTTATTTTTGTTGTCTACAGGGATATGGGTGATGGGATCTCAATATTTTAGACCAAGACTAGAAACCTTAATTTCCTCCCAGGTTAGCTTTCCTCCGTCTGCTTCTCAGTAAATGGCACCAACCAAAGCATAGAAGTCACTTTGATTCCTCTCATCAGCGTGGTTTGTTGATGCCACCCCCATAGTGATGGTCTAAGTCCATCTCTTTCTCGCCACCCTAGTCCAAGCCAGCATCTCTAGCCTCTAGATCATTGCCATAGCTTCCTAACCAGAATTCTGCTATTATAGCCCTCCTAGTAGACATTCTCAACCCAGCAGAAGAAGAATCCTTGAGGGAATTAAATGAATTTTGTTACTCTCCTCATATGCAGTTCTCCAGTGGTTTCTAGTCACATCCAGTATATATTGATACACCTGGCTCTGGTGAAGTCTCCACTCTTAGGCTGAGCGTCTAAGTCAATAAAACCCCATAAAATAAAAATAATAAAAATCTTATTTGCATATAATCATAGTCATGTTTCATTTTGCCTAAATGACAGGCTCAGATCCTTAATGTTTGGGACTTTGCCATGGTTTATTTTTAACATCAAAAGTTTATTTTCCAAGTAAAGTCAATGGATCATATTGTGACACAAATGACCCTCAACAGTCAAGCCTTCCTACATCTCTGGGCTTGACCATGTGACTTTCTTTAGCCAATGAGACATCAGCAAAGGTGACTCAGGCAGAGATTAAACACACTTCTGCATTAGGGTTTGCCCTCTTGGAACGTAGATGCCACCATGTTGTTGTTTTAAACCTTCTAAGTTTTGGGGTGTTTTGTCATGCAGACAACAAATAACTGATGCAAAGGATGTCTGATGTAGTCTGTGTGCTTTAGAACACATTTACACAATTACATTCGAAAGTTCATATTGGAAAATTGTTACTTCTTCTACCATGGGACCTTGGTGGCTGTTATCAGTGCCTTAGTTTCATCATGCATGTTGGCCTCCAAATGAAATGTTTTGTTTTGGGCCTTTAAACGGGATGACTAAGACAGAGTGCTTTTTATAGACACAGTAATAATTGAATCTTATTATTTTGAAAGTTAAACATAATTATGTAAACTTTTATTTAGAAAAGTGATACTGGGATTATAAGTCAGTGAAAACAGGAAGAGTTATGAGTGGAACACAGGAGGAGAAATACTCCAAGATTGAGAATTTTGTTTACCACTTATCTAAATTTAGAGAATGTACTAATAAGCAAACCAGCATTTACTTTGCAGCAGAGAATCTACAAATCTGGAGTGTGTCAGCATAATAGGAAATAATTGTTTTCAAACAAATTTAATTGGATATAGTTAATCATTTTTAAATAACATTTTTCTTTGAAGAATAATATACGTATAGAAAATGTAAACTTATATATGTACAGCTTGCTGAATTTTATAATCCGTTTTCAAATGTGACAAAAGTTCCTAAAGATGTGTGTCTGTGCAATTATGACTATCTTGTAAGCAATAGGTAATCCAATTCCAACTGGCTTAAAAGAAAAAACACAGATAACTTGTTTGTTGTTCTTACGATTGAACAGTAGAGAAATTCCTAGGCACAGCTTGATCTAGTACTCAAATAATGAGATTTAGTTTCAGTTTCTATCTTTCGGCTCCTAGGTAGGCTGTCTTGTTTGCAAAGAGGCTTCCAGCAGCTCTTATGGTTTAAAAAAATAAAAAATAAAAAATAATAAAAAAGCATGCATCCAGGAACCAGTTCTACAGTGTAGGTGATGGGGTATAATGATTTATTTAAGCCCAGCAGAGCCCAGAAATTTGGGCCAGTCTCACCCAAGCTGGATGGTTTAGGAGGGGGGAAGCATTGAGTTGTCCAGTGGCAAATCAGGGAGCCAATGAAGTGAAAAGAAGGGGTGGATTCCAGAGAAGCAGCCAAACACTTATTTACTACAGTGTGAAAAACAGCCCTTTTACAATCACTCTTGACTGACACTTGACTGAGCCGTATGTGATCCAATAATATCTCAAGCTTATATTGAAATGTAAAAATTTCCCCTTGGCTAGTTCTGTTTTTTTCTTCTTTTTAATTCAGATTAAGCTGAATTAAGAATTGTTAAAATTCTGATTAAGAAATAAAAAAAGTAGAAAAAAGTCTTCTGATTACTGGTGAATAAGTTACCCTAAGTCATATTCCTGCCACAAGTAAAACTCTTTCTTATTCTATAGAAATAAAATAAATAAGGATTCAACTTAATTCCAAAAGACATAGTCTTGATGTCAAAATGATGTCTCAACTTTTGAGCAGTTTTTCAAATGATTGGAGAGCACTAATTCTTTCATTTTCTGCAGAAAGACTATAAAAGAGATCTGGAGACTCAGATTAAAGGGAAAGGGATGCAGGTGAGCACAGACACTCTTGATGTCCAGAGAGCTAAGAAAGCATCCGAGATGGCCAGCCAGGTAAGATAGTAGTGAGATACAAAGTTGAAAACAAATGCCTTGAATCATAGCTAGAAAGAGCATTAAGTATCTTTCCACATGGGCGGCTTTGAGATTCAAACACATAAATTTTGACATTTCTATTGAAGCTTAAGCAAAGCTCTAAGATTATTTTCTGTTCTATTAGAAACAATACAAAAAGGACTTAGAAAATGAAATTAAAGGGAAAGGAATGCAAGTGAGCATGGATATCCTGGATATCCTTCGAGCCAAGAGGACATCTGAAATCTATAGCCAGGTTGGTCAAGAATGCAGATGCCCTTGCCTGTGCCTATGTCCTGAATGGTTTTGCCTAGATTTTCTTCTAGGGTTTTTATGGTGTTAGGTCTTAAAAATTAAAAAAAAAAAAAAAGAATGCAGATGCTCAGAACTGTGTATTCCAGTGTCATATTGCTATGTGCTTTGTATGTCTCTATGAATGATACCTTTCTGAGGGCATTGCATTCAGGGTTAGTGTACTCTTTCACCAAAACTATTGGCCAAACTTGATTAACCTTACTAATTCATAGGAAAATTGCCATAGATTCAATTCAACAGACATTATGGAAAGCTACAGCCTCTTTGTCGGGGCTCCTTGAGTCCAAGGACATTAAAACTTTTTTTTTTTTTTTTAAAGAGATGGAGGTCTCACTCTTACCCAGACTGGAATGCAGTGGCACCGTTGTAGCTTGCTGCAGCCTCAAACTCCTGGGCTCAAGCGTATCTTTCTGCCTCAGTGGGCATGAGCCATTGAGCCCAGCCCAAGAACATTTTAACCTTTTCTTTTTCGACCCCATTGCACTTGGCTTGAATGCTTTTCGCTCGTTCCACAGAGAAATAAATTTCAATCTATTTGCCTTTTAACCATTTCATAATGAATATTATTATTCAAATAGCTCAAGCTGCACAAGGTATGAAGTTTAAGTAAAAATTAAGGGAACAGCTAAGTTTTCTCAGTAAAATTTAGATTTGTCAAATATACTAGTCCCATATTCTGTAAACAAAACTGGATATGGTAGAAGTAATGACCACAAAAAAATTTGTGGAAGAAGAATTTACTTCTAAAATCTGATCTGGGCAAAAGCATTCATTAGCAAATAATGTCTTTTCTGTAACATTTACTAAAAAATAATGACTCCCAATAGGAAAAAAATAGCAGAAGGAATGAAGAAAATAAAGATGGTTATGAAAATTGACCATAGAATTAAATTTGAGTAATGGAGTATATGCAGAAAGGAATGTGTAAGAACATTTGGTGAAATTTGTTAAAATTCTGATTGAGACATAAGCAAGGACATTAAGATATTGTCTGGGTTGTATTAGAGCTCATAGTAGTTCGTTTAGTTAGAAAATTAAGATTTTAATCTCAACTTCAAAATACTCGTAACTGTCCCTTAATCAAACGTATCTTTACCTGAAGTAGGACGCAAAGCATAAATCCAGAAGCCTTGTGGTATGGTAGAGATCAAAGAATGGTATCATTCTCTCTCTCTCTCTCTCTGTCTCTGTCTGTCATGCCGACATGAACACAATTTCAAATTTATATTAACTGTTTATATTTTTAGAGAAAGTATAAAGATGAAGCAGAGAAGATGCTTTCTAACTATTCTACGGTAGCAGATACTCCTGAAATTCGGAGAATTAAGACAACTCAACAAAACATTAGTGCGGTAAGTAGCCATTCTTTCTTTTCAGTTGCTTCCTTGAAATTTTGTTTTGTAAGAAATAGGTTTTTTTCCTCATTGTCTGTTTTTTATTGCGTTACTTGAATTTTCTGTCAAGTGTATTATCTTTATTTCCTTGATAAGAATACTGATTTTTTTTACAAATTATCACTTATCATAATTGTTTTGGAATTACAAATTCAAATTTTCCTCTTTGGTACAAATGACAGTTATTAACTAAATTTTAAAATTTAATGCAGGAAAGAAGTCTTAGTCTTCTACACAGATTTTACTTTGAAGATGAAAATAGTCATATGAAGTGACTTTATTCCTGATTATTGATTGTTTATACTGATATTATATCTAGGGATTTACTCATTCTTAATACATTTTTAAACTTCTATATTTTTATTTTGAGGAAGAGGAATTGCATCAGCACTATTTTTTAAACTTTTTTAAGTTCAGGGGCAGATGAACAGGTTTTTATATAGGTAAACTTGTGTCATGGGTATTTGTTATACAGATTATTTTATCACTCAGGTATTAAGCCTAGTACCTATTAGTTGTTTTTTTCTGATCCTCTCCCCCTCCCTACACTTCACCATCTGATAGACTCCTGTTTGTGTTGTCCCCCTCTAGGTGGACATGTGTTCTCATCATTTAGCTCCCACTTATAAGCGAGAACATGCAGTATTTGGTTTTCTGTTCCTGCATTAGTTTGCTAAGCATAATGGCATCTAGCTCCATCATGTCCCTGCAAAGGCTGTGATCTCATTCTCTTTTATGGCTGCATAGTATTCCATGATGTATATGTACCACATTTTCTTTAACCAGTCTATCATTGGTGGGCATTTAGATTGATTCCATGTCTTTGCTATTGTAAACAGTGCATCAGCACTATTAATTAAGAGTCTGAGTCCATGATTATTAAATGTACAAACTTCTAAAATTGTGAAAATTGACCATACAACAAATATTTTAATGTAGAATTAGCTTAGTCATAATAGTTAAGTAAGCATCTCATCAAAATGTAAATTCTGGCAAGTACGAGGACTTCTGGAATGTCTTCTACCTTCCAATTAGTTGGCAAGCGCCAGCTCTCAGAGTAAGCTGGTCAGGTGCCCACTAGATCTCCACAAGGATGGCCAGGCTGTGCTGAGAAATGGGAACGTCTTGCTGGAAGGACCAGGAAAGGAGGCTGAGCAATTCCATAGTGTTCTAGAGTTCTATCTTTTAAAAGGAGGAAAACATCTCTCCTACTGTGTTCTCCCACCAACGCAGGGGCCACTGGATTACCCAGTGTCAAGAGACGGAGTAATTCTGTCCTCATTTGCCTTTCTTATAATTACTCTGTTTTTCTGCAGAGTACTCTTGTGTTTCTGTTCTGCTTTGGGTTTGGAAGGGGTAGATGTTAGTAGGGGTGGAAACACATGGGATAGAGTTAACAAATAAATGGAAGATGAAGAAAATAGACTTGTAATTAACATTGATATTGATGATGAGCTAATATTTTCTTGGATGAGAATGTGGGCATCCTTGTGACATATATTTGAAGAAAGGAACTCTGGTTTGCCAATATGTATTATTTTATTTTATTTTTTGAGGTGGAGTCTCACTCTGTTTCCTTGGCTGGTGTGCAATGGTGTGATCTCGGCTCACTGCAACCTCTGCCTCCTGGGTTCAAGCAATTCTTCTGCCTTAGCCTCCTGAGTAGCTGTGACTACAGGCACGCGCCACCACACCCTGCTATTTTTTTTGTATTTTTAGTAGAGACGTGGCCAGGCTGGTCTCGAACTCCTGAGCTCGTGATCCACCCTCCTCAGCTTCCCAAAGTGCTAGGATTCCAGGCCTGAGCCACCACGCATGGCCACCAATGTGTATTCTTAAAGCAAATAATCTGCAGTCAACCATGGTAGCCGTCTAGCCCTAGAACAGGTAGTAGAGGGTTACTTGTAAGATTAGGGATACAAACCAAAAGTTGGACATATATTGTCTTAATGGATTACTTTATTGGTTCCTATAATGGTGGCACTCATAAATAGATGCAGTATTCTTATTATTATAAAACCTGAGAAATTGTCTTTCTAAGAAGCATATCTAGGACTTGAATTCTGACAAGCTTGGTTATTTTCCTTTTTTTGGTAATAAAGGTATTTTATAAGAAAGAAATAGGAGCTGGCACTGCAGTAAAAGATACCCCAGAGATTGAACGAGTGAAGAAAAATCAGCAGAATATTAGTTCAGTAAGTTCTCTACAGCATTAATTATCTTTTCTAAAAGCAAACAGAAACTATAGATAAATGCTTTTAGTTCTTTACTCAACTGATGGCTTTTTTCCTTTTATTCTTCAAATTATTGAAATGCTATTTCATCATAAATCAAAGATCTAACTTTCAGAACAAAAACTGTATCCTTGTTCCCCTCGACGCTGAAGCAGTGCTTCATTTTGATATATCACAGTGAAGTAGAGTTAGGTCATTTTAATGAAACCTAGGATTAGATTTCATCTCTTTGAAGAGAATTTTAACTCTATTAAATTTTGCAGAGAAAGGATACATTTCAGTGCCTCTATACAAGTTGGAAGGAAGAAATTTTTCCCTGATAGAATGATTAAAGGTCCCAGAATATTTATTTGGCAGCTTAAGCAAAGGTTTAGATTTGAAAAAGCAAATAGTACCAATTCATTTTTAACCAATGTCAGTCACATCTCTAAGCTTTTTCTCAGACACACTTCTGCCCATTTCTGCTTTCCAGCCCCTTTTACCTTCTGCTTCTTCCAGCAAAAACAAAAACAAAAACAAAAACAAATGACACACCTGCACTATAAATTGTGAAATAACTTACCCTCCAATTACCTTTGGACTGGGGGAAGGGTCCTCTTCTGTTAGAGGGTCCTTCTAACATTGAGGTGCTTAATGTTATCGATAAAATTTTTTCCACTGAGTGTCTGAAATTTGCAATGTATAATTGCTCTCCTTACCAATTAGATATTCTCCCATATATATTTTGTACATTTATTTTATTTTATTTTGAGACAGAGTCTTGCTTTGTTGCCTAGGCTGGAGTACAGTGGCACAAGCTCAGCTCACTGCAACCTCTGCCTCACAGGTTCAAGAGATTCTTCTGCCTCATTGTCCCAAGTAGCTGGGATTACAGGTGCATGCCACCATGCCTGGCTAATTTTTTTTATTTTTAGTAGAGATGGAGTTTCACCATGTTGACCAGGCTGTTCTCAAACACCTGACCTCAAGTGATCCTCCCACATCAGCCTCCCAGAGTGCTGGAATTATAGGTGTGAGCTACTGTGCCCATCTAGTACATTTAGTTTCTTGTTGAGGAAGTAAAAAGGATTCCTTCTTTAAATCCCTCTCTCTGATTTACGTGTTCATCTTCACCCTTGGAAAGAGTATCTTCCCTTTAAGTACTCCAAGCACAATGGTATTGATTAGACTCATCTGTGGGTCACTTGGTCGTTATGCAGCATCCTGAGAATATCAGTGTAGGCCAGCATTTGTGAAGAAAGTGTAGGAGAGGTAAGAGAATGCGTCAGTAAAGCATGCTTCAAAATGAGAGTATAAAAAGTCTGCAGAATATGAGTACAATAAAACCTTTGTAGCATGCATGGAGCTATCTCCTGAAGAAAGCGTTCAGAGGACCAGAGCTTAAGGCATGGATGAGGGTGAATGAATGTGTTCTTCTGATCTTTCGTGGTGAGAGCCTGTGTCAGTCTGGTAGAGAAATTAGTTTGGGAGAGAAGTATGAAATGTTTGCTTCCTTCACTTTCCAATGATAATATTTAAAATGCACCCATCGATGTACTGTAATTTAATAGTATGAATATTCTATAGTGTGTAACTCTGTAGACTACAGTGAAATAACTCTGCCATTTTGATTAGAGTCCCTTCGAAAAACAAAAGTGTTTATCTTTAATCATGTTAAGCTTCTCACTGGAGGAAAATCCCACAAAGTATTACAGTATATCATTTACTCTCTCAGCATCCCACAGCCTCTTCTAGCAAACAATAAATGCATAGTTCTGTATCTCCAGGAGGTTGGGCCATAAACTCCTGCTTAGTATTCAAATGGAAAGTTGCCCTTTTAAGATTAGCTAGATCTGTCAAACCAAGATATGATTCTCTAACATTTAAAGATCTCGACATTTTCCACCTCCAGAGTACAAGCCTTTCAGGTGTTAGCTCTCTGTGTTAAGAACTATTTTTGAATTTTATTTAGAGGTAGCCTCTCTCAGTGAACTGGCAATTTAACTGTTTTGGGTCTGTACTAATTTTGGCATTGTTACTTATATGAAATCCACAGATACTAAGATGCAGATGATACCTCAGATATTTAGGTAATGTTTCTTTATGACAGTCTGCATGGATTTCAGCCTTAATCATTTTAAACATAACCAAACAACTTCTGAAACATGTTTCATATAAATTTAAATCTTTGCTTAATTTCAACACGGTCCTCTTAAGTTGAGCCTGTGCTTTCATATATTTACGTGTATATATATATATATGTATCCTTTTCCTCAAATCCAATCTTCCATGAATTTTAGACATATTAAAATACCACCTGAAGTGATAGCATCACTAATCATTTTATAAATTCAAAGAACTGTTTCTTGTCCCATGCATGACTATGTGCTCGTATTACCATTTGCCTGATTGATCTTCCTCTAAATAGATTTGAAGGGAAAGATTTTGAGTGAAGTAGAAGACAGGATAAAAGTGAGCTTTTCCTAATGTGATTGTGTGGATAACAGACACTTCTGACTTTCTGGCACTGACCTCGCTTATACTCATGCAGAACCCAGTGGTCTATGCTTTTAGTACATTTCCTTCCATTTCCCTTTTTCTCTTCTTTTATTGTGTTCACTTTATTTTTTTCCTTATTCTAGATTATTTATGTGCTCTCAGTCAGACAAGCAATGTTTCCCAGACTCTGTGGCTAACTCAGTTTGACTTTTTGCCTTTAAATACATGTTAAATTTTAATTACCACGTGAATTGAAACTGCTTTTTGGATAGAGACTAATAAATCATATTATTTAAGATAATTTACAGGGTTTTTTTTCCTGCATATGCCTAATGATAAAATTTATTTTCATAAGCAACTTTTGCTTATTTTAATTAAAAAACGACTATGGTGATGAACAGGTGAATAGATGTGGATTTATTTGTACCTTAGGAATAAGGAATCCTGAAAGCATCAGATAAAATTAAGAATTGTGTCCCCAATGAAGGAAAAGTAATGTTTGAATTAATAAAATTAAATTATGCAATAGTTACAAATGAAGAATTCTCAATGATTTTAAAGCCTTGCATAGAATAAAGTTAACATTATACTCTTATAAATTATACAGGTGAAATACAAAGAAGAGATTAATCATGCAACAGCCATTTCTGATCCTCCAGAACTAAAGAGAGTGAAAGAAAACCAGAAGAACATCAGCAATGTGATCATGTTTCTTAAGTATTTTTTTAAAAAATTTTATTATATATCAACATATAATGATGGCATAAAACTGGTACGGTTGAAGTCTCATCACAGTGAATCCCATTGCAAGAGGATTGGTTCCTTAAAAGTGGAGCTAGCATTTTATGCATCTTTATGCCCTCCATGACCCCTAATTCATTCTTACTGAGGAAGGGATTATTCATTGTTACTATAAGATCAAACTCAAAGAGGCCACCAATAAATAATACAATCTGAAGGAACACACTGAAAGATGTGATTTAAAACATTTGATAAAAGTTGGGTGTGGTGGCTCACACCTCTAATCCCGGGACTTCAGGAGGCCCCAAGTTGGGAGGATTGCTTGAGCTTGGGAGGTTGAGGCTGCAGTGAGCTGTGATGACGCCACTGCACTCCAGCCTGGGCAACAGAGCAAGACCTTGTCTCAAATATGAAACAATAACAACAGCAAAACGATTTGACAAGGAAAAGACTGGCATTGCCAAGAAGATAAAATCTGTAAGCTGTGCCTATTTCACTATGAAATCCTGATGATGATTTTAATAATAAATGTTCTGTGGTCATGTGACATTTTAAAAAACCTGTTCGATTGTTTTGGGATGCATTTATCTCCCGTAATCTCAAACTGTCTTGCACCTTGTCTCTCAGCTCCAGTATAAAGAGCAAAACTACAAGGCCACTCCGGTAAGCATGACCCCGGAGATAGAGAGAGTGAGGCGAAATCAGGAGCAGCTGAGTGCGGCAAGTTGTTTCTGTTTCTTTTTATATTTCCTCAAACATAACATATTTTTATTTAAAAATATTCCCCGTGGAAGGGCATTATCCTTAGCAAAGTAACACAGGAATAGAAAATCAAATACTGTATAATGATGAAAGCTAAATGATGAGAGCACATGGACACAAAGAAGGGAATAACGGACACCGGGCCTGTTGGAAGGGAGAGAGTGGGAGGAGGGAGAGGATCAGGAAAAGTCACTATTGAGTATTGGGCTTAATGCTGGGGTGACGAAATAATCTGTACAACAAACTCCTATAACACGAGTTCACCTGTGTAACAAACCTGCCCATGTACCCCTGAAGTTAAAAATAAAAGTTTAAAGAAAAGAATGAATTTGAACCACATGCAATTATATGGAAGAATCATATTATAATATGAAAAAATGAATTTCATGCAGTATTAACTATTTTTTAAAGTTTAACAACTGCAGTATTAATGATGATGACAATTGGAATATCTCCAGATTTAATGAAACTATCTAAAAATTAAAAAAGGAAAAACTTTACATCCTCTACATTTTTGGATAGTCCTTTTCATATTTCAGCGTTGAAGGGCATAAACTGTGTGTCCAGGAAATTTGGGACTGTGTTGCTGTAGCTTAGCTGTGTTTGCTTATTCAACAAATCTTCATTAAGTACCCAAATGTACTGGGCATTGTCCTGGTCACCTAGACACAAAGATGGATAAGACCCACTTTCTATCCTCAAGGAGCTCATAGTTCCGTTGGTAAATCTCTTTAAAAAAATGGAGTTAATGGAGAATAGTGGAACTGCTGTCAATATGAAAAGAAAAAAAATATTTTCATGTTTTTTTTGGCTCTGGAACAGAGCCAAAGGAGACCTGGCTTGACTGGCTTTCTAAGACACGGTGTCAAGTCAAAGAACCTTATAAGTTAAATGGAAAACATTTTTCAATCATTTAATAAACTGTTGTGAATAAAGCAAAAATAGTTAACAAGGCACCTCTGCAGTGTACTGGGCCCTGTGCTCATGCTCTGTAAACCTATGAGGTCAGCACTGTTTGTTTCTCTGGTTGGTAGATGTGAGAAACTGAGTCCTAGGGAGGTCAGAGGACATGTGTTCCCCACCCCCCACCCCGCCACCTCTGGCTAGTAAGGGCAGAGCTGAGATTGAAACATACTGAACATCTTGTTGAACTTTCAGCAGTACAATCAAAAGCCTTCTTTTTCTAAACAGATACTTTTGAAAGACTTTAAAATGTAAGAGCAAGTTCTCTGGAGTGGAGATAATTAGGCTCCACACTGTTTATCCTCATAATATCCCTGGGAGGTGGTAGGAGTCAGAGAGCTTTAGCTTCTATTGAAGGCAGAAGCCCCAGGATCAGAAAGAGAGTTTAAAGTCTTCTAGTGGGCTGGGTGCCGTAGCTCAGGCCTGTAATCCCAGCACTTTGGGAGGCTGAGGCGGGTGGATCACCTGAGGTTAGGAGTTCGAGACCAGTCTGGTCAACATGGTGAAACCCCATCTTTACTAAAAATACAAAAAATTAACTGGGTGTGGTGGTGGGTGCCTGTAATCCCAGCTACTTGGGAGGCTGAGGCAGGAGAATTGCTTGAACCTGGGAGGTGGAGGTTGCAGCGAGCCAAGATCGCACTATTGCACTCCAGCCTGGGCAACAAGGGCAAAACTCCGCCTCAAAAAAAAAAAAAATGGGGGAACTTTTAGGCTGACAGGGAATGGACTTCACTAGCATTCTCTTGTAATAACTTTATTCTGGTGTTTCTTTTAAAGCATGTTCCCTTATGATTCCATTATTTTATTTGTGGAATTTATGGTTAATTTTGATATTGAAGAGGAAAGCATTTATTGAACACTCCTATTTAAACAGTACCACTAACAACTTGTGGTTGCTAAGTCAGCCCCATCGGAATGTGAGCATAGATGTAAACATGAAGGTTGATGTAATCAACTGTGACAAAAAATGTGTAAAAAGATGGTGTTAATTTTGAGCTTCGTCCTCTGTGGTATTTTAGTGGAGCCCATTCTGCTCTCTGTTAAAGTTCTTATTTATCCTTCATAGGTAAAATACAAGGGAGAACTTCAACGGGGAACTGCAATTTCTGATCCACCAGAGCTGAAGAGGGCGAAAGAAAACCAGAAAAACATCAGCAATGTGTGATCATCTTAGTAATTTTTTTTCTTACACTATCAAGTGTATTGTCCCTGTGTGAACAAAGGGATTGTATTTACAGAATTTTCATAACTTTGAGGTGATGTCCTGTTCTCATTTGACTAACAACTTATTTGAAAGGTTTCAGGGACTTCAGTATTGTGGGTACGGTCAGGTGTTCTCCACCTCAGAGTTCCCATGACTCACCAGGATGACTATTTTTTTTCTTTTTTTGAGACAGGGTCTTGCTCTGTCACCCAGGCTGTATTCAGTGGCACAATTTGACTCACTGTAACGTTCGCCTCCTGGGTTCAAGTGATCCTCCCACCTTAGCCTCCCAAGTAGCTAAGATTACAGGCACATGCCACCACACCTGGCTAATTTTTGTATTTTTTGTAGAGATGGGGTTTCACTGTGTTACCCAGGCTAGTCTCAAACTCCTGAGCTCATGCATTCCACCCACCTTGGCCTCCCAAAGTGCTGAGATCACAGGTGTGTGCCACTGGCCTAGGGTGACTTTTTTTGACAGGTGGTTGTGTATTCCTTCTATCTTGTTATCTACCCGATGGGTGATGTGGCCCCCCTAAGGTCCACAGTTGTAGCTTTTGGCATCTTGGCCCTACAATGAAACCTTTTCCCTCCCTTTTCTACCTGCATGCGTTTTTGTTCTTGTACTTCCTCCCCGCCCTACCTTCCACTCCCCACAATTATGACTCCATTTTTAGGTAACATCTAGGAAGAAATGATAATGTGTGCATGGCTAAATCGGTTATATGGGACAGGACCGTTTTGGGGGCACTTAATAATGGGCTGGCAGTTTTTACTTAGATAACAACTTGTGGCCTGCTCCGATTTCCTGTTGTTGATATAATTCATGGATGCAGTTCACGGAGAAAATCCTCTCTTAAAGTCATTAACATACCGATTGTGTTCTTTGGAAGAGGAAATTTGGAAATCTATTATGTCCAAAGAAACCTTTTATTCTTCACACCTTTAAAGTCATTTAACCAGTTTATAATGCAAAGGCAGGTGATTGTTTGAAACTTTTCCTAACAACTATGCTTTAGAGAAGTAGACACTCTTCTTTCCCCCATATATTTAGAGTCACACTTGATGTGACTCCATTACTCTCAAAAGCGAACATGGTTATTGAGACAAGGAATGGACCAGTAAGAAGCATGCTGGCTGTTTAAAGGATGCCCACAGTCACCTATTTAAACACATCTTTACAAAAATTCTGCCACAGTTAATTCCTAAGAAACCATGACCATATAGTACCAGTCTATGGTGAATACCTTTAAGTAATATCCATGAAGACATTTCTTCTCATTTTCTTTTGTGATTAAATACTTATTACAACTTTACTGATGGTATGCCTATATATTTGAGTACATCCACAGTGATTTGGACACATGTACTCTCTTATGGGAGGGAATGAAATAGATCGATTTAAGATGCTAGCATTTTAAATACGACTTGACCTCTGAAAATATCCTCATTTTTTGTAGTTTCCTACAAAAGTTTCTTGGTTAATGCATTACAGTAAATACTATGAGCCAGGCACGGTGGCTCTGGATTGTCATCCCAGCACTTTGGGAGGCTGAAGTGGGTGGATCATTTGAGCCCAGGAGTTTCAGATCAGTTTGGACAACATGGCAAAACTCAATCTCTACAAAAATACAAAAATTAGCCAGGCATGATGGCATATGCCTGTAATCTCAGCTACCTGGGAGGCTGAGGTGGGAGGATTGCCTGGGCCTGGGAGGTCGAGGCTGTGGTAAGCAGAGATTGCACCACTGCAGTTCAGCCTGGGTGACAGAGCAAGACCCTGTCTTAAATAAATAAGTCTCTTAGTTGAATTGATACGCAGTATTCTGTTTTTTGTTCTCTGAAATGATAGGTTTATTACAAAGGTCAAATGGGAAGAGCTACTGCTTTAAGTGTAACCCCTGAAATGGAAAGAGTGAAGAAAAATCAAGAAAATATTAGCTCGGCAAGTGGTTTTCTTCATTTTAGACTATCACAAAGGATGTGTCTTTTATTATTGACTCGTGGTCCTCTTTTGCTTGTGAAAAGAAACTTTATTTTCAAGAAACATCTGTGGTATGTCCAATAAGTACATGTGTTATTTCAGATGACGTCCAAAAGCTGCCGCTGCGTACATTTACATTATCTTGCAGCTCTTTGGTATTTCCAGATGTGACCAAGAGTTACATTCAAAGCTTTGTTTAGAACTGTTTGTTTAAACAACGATTTATGCTGTTTTAGCCAGTGTCTTTGAAAGTGATAAAGCCTTTGATGTGTGCATTAAACAATTGTCGTTTTACGGAAATATTTCAGTGAATATGGATTGTTAAATGCTGTCTACAAAACAAAATAGGAGGTGAATAATTACTTTTACTAAAGACTTAGAGAAAAAAAATCCTTAAGTACATTTAACTTAGAATTCAGTTGCTCATTAAAGTCCAGTGGTGAGTATTAGTATCTTATTTGAATATTGTGCTTCCTCTTAGTCAATATCAGGGCTTCAATTCTGAATTGTACATAATGCCCTCAGGTCCACAATAAGTGGTATGCAAATCTTAAACCTAATCAGTTTCATAAATGGCAGTGTTCTGATGGGCAGCTGTCAAGAACACAGGCCCTTTTCTTAGCACATCTTGAATAGCTGTTTGCCTGAGAATCAACATTTGGACTTTGCAATTTATAGCTTCCTAGTGGCATTTCTGTCCAGAGATGCTGTGTGTATTTGACATAAATTACTTTTAAGTTGTGGCTACTTAGAAGAACAACTAAATTTGTTCCTCATTGCCTCTTACTCTCTAAGCAGAGAAAAAATAAAAAGAAATAGAGAGTAGCTGGTATGCATTTTTCAACACTGTTATGGTAGAAAATGGGGAAATTTAGAAACAAAATAACTTTGGGTTCTGTTTAATAGTATTTTCTCTGTTTACCTTAAATATGATAACCAGTGTGTGTGTGTGTGTGTGTGTGTGTGTGTGTGTGTGTGTGTGTGTTTCAGACACAGTCTTTGTTGCAGGCTGAAGTGCAATAGCACAATCATAGCTCATTGCAGCTTTGAATTTTTGGGCTCAAGCAGCTGTCCTGTCTTAACCTCTCTAGTAGCTGGGACTACAGGCACAAGCCCAACTAATTTTTAAAAAATTTTTTACTTGTAGAGATGAGGAGTCTCACTATGCCTCCCAGACTGGTCTCAAACCCCAGGCTTCGAGTAATCCTCCCACCTTAGCTTTCCAGAGTTCTGTAATTACAGGCATGAGCCACCAGGCCTGCCCAGTTTTACAGACTAGATAGTTACTCTTAGTCATTCACACATTTGTTTTCAGTTGATAGATTTAGGTCATTTTGCAACAGGCGTTAAAGGAGATCTTTGAATGTAAAATTTTAGGTTGCTATGCTAGAACAAAATTTCATTCACTGAAAAAGTTACCTGGAAAATAATTTCAAGTATGTTGCATATGTTTCACTCATTCATAAAACTTAAAAAAGTTACGTCATGCATTTTCTTTTCATTGTCTTATGTCTACTATTTACTTTGCAGGTAAAATATACCCAGGACCATAAACAGATGAAAGGTAGACCAAGTCAGATTTTAGATACACCTGCTATGAGACATGTTAAAGAAGCACAAAATCATATTTCAATGGTAGGGTACAACCAGATCATTCTTCTCATGACTAAAACATGCTAAGGAATGGCCGGACCCAGTGCACTGATGGCATTACTTCACTATTAATCCGATAACTAACAAAGCATGGAAACATGGTTGGCCTGACCTTTGTGGTGGGGGAGGGGCATTTCTAATCACTGAAATGTAATGGAAATACTTGGTCTAATAAAATCATTTTTCTCAGTGACTTTTTCTGGTGTGTCTTTGTTTCTAATGTGAGTACTATAAACACATTGTGTGAAAGATATTTGTGTAGACTTCTTTCTGTTTAATTTTAAGACAGAGTTTGGTCTGTTTGTATGTCATAAAGAATATGAAAATGTATTTTTAAAAGTGTGTTTTTAAAAATGTGTGTTTTAAAATTATATTATCGGATGTAATTTACCTACCATAAAGTTTGCCCATTTAAAGTATTCAATTCAGTGGTTGCTAGTATAATTTACAGTTATACAACTATCTCCTGGACCTAATTTCAGGACATGAAAGAAATATATTTTGAAGTATAAGCTTTGTAATTATATTAAAAATTGTATATATCATTACCCATAAAATTTTAAACTAATTTTAAATAATGCCATTTTCATGAATAATTGTCTGGAAATAGATATCACTTTATTGCATATTGAAGGTTAAGAGATAGGAAATTTAATTTATACTAGTTAGTATATTTTAGGTAGTAACCAGGATTTGAGAATATGTATCTTTTACAACCTCTCTCTAATAATATATATAGTTTTATATATAATTTAAAGTAGATAAGAGCTATAATGATTAAAAACATTGTGAAAATATCAGCACTTGATTTCCGATGCTAAGAAACTGAAGCTTCAGACTGTGGTTTTGGAATATTTGGAAAAGACATATATATGTAGAAAATCTGCATGCGGCCCGTGAAGTGTACACCTGTCATTTAATCAAAATGTTATGGGATCGGTGACTATCGGCAAATTTCAGCGTGATAATTTTTACTCTTCAGGTAAAATACCATGAAGATTTTGAAAAGACAAAGGGGAGAGGCTTTACTCCTATTGTGGACGATCCTGGGACAGAGAGAGTGAAGAAGAACACCCAGGTGGTCAGTGATGCTGCGTATAAGGGGGTCCACCCTCACATCGTGGAGATGGACAGGAGACCTGGAATCATTGTTGGTAAGCTGACGGTCTTTCTCGGCAGGTGTGTGGTCAAAAAGATCATGCTTGCTCTAGCTTCAGAATTACCGTCTTTAGTCATCTGACTCCTCATCACATGTTGGGTGTGGTATCCAATTTAAAACAGACCACAGGTAAGGTATTTTTGTATAATGTGGAATGGGATTTCTGGCATTTACCAGGTATCATCTCAAGTCTTTTCTAGTATTGGAAGTTCTGCCTTTAATACCTTGCTAGTCTTAAGAATGTCCCTCCTTGTTAAGCAAAGAAGCAGCAGAGATGTGAGTGATAACAATGGTTGAACAATTGTTCTGTTTTTCTTTAGCCCATGTGCTTGGTTAATGTGTTGTTCTATTGACATCATGTGCATGAGTGGCAGAAATAACCATATTGTGTCTAGATCCTTTTATCACAAATAGACATACCAGGGGCATTCTGATGGTATTCCGTAATAGTAATAGCTCACTTAAAAATATTATTTTTGGGGTGGAATAGTTGAGAGCCATCTGAAAGTCTTGTAATTAAGAGAGCAAACTTTTATTCCTGCTGTTTCTTATGGTTAGGGGAAGTCGTAGAAGGATATTTGTTGAATGGTGGCTGAGATAACCAGAAAAGATTACACTGAAGTATAAGGCAGGGCTGGGAAGGATGGTTATTGATTTTTCGGTCTATATCAACAGCTCAAGACTGTTGTCTCCTTCAGAGCAGTTAACCTCTCAATTATGTAGTATGGTTATGTAGCTCGAAGAATATTTTTGGTATATGCCACACAGTAATCTCCATGTTAGGTTTTCTTCATCTTCAAAAGTAGGAGCTTATTTTTTGGTACTAGTGAAAGGCCACTTAGAGGTAAGTTACGTGGGGGAAAGTATAAATTTGACAAGATAATATCTTTACAAAACCAGGGTACTAAAGTCAGAGCACTAAGTAACTTGGATGATTATACTGAAGTGACTCTGAAAGTATTTTCTGAAGGATTCCAAACATATTTGTAGGCAATTGGTGACTTTGCTGATCTGCCTGAGTTGATTACTTAAAAAGATCACATTAAGTTGGATGGATGAGTTTTGATGTTTTCATTAAACGTGACACGAAACTGGAGTTTCATTGCTTTGTGCTAAATGGATGGAACTCTCTTAAGGGATAGGGCAGGGGTTCTGATTTATCTCATTTAGGGTGGAACTGCTAAAGTCTGTACAGCTTACCTCAGGTCCTGCACATATCAGAGGCCAGGATTGATGGTGAGGTCATTGCTAAAAACCCTGAAACTGTCTAGACCTTGGGCTCTCAGAAATCAGCACTCGAAATCATTAAGGTTGAATCTATGATTTTTTTTTATTATACTTTAGGTTCTGGGGTACATGTGCTGATCATGCAGGATTGTTGCATAGGTACACCCATGGCAATGTGGTTTTCTGCCTCCATTCCCCCCGTCACCTACATCTGGCATTTCTCCCCATGTTATCCCTCCCCGACCTCCCCACCCCCGCCCCGCTGTCCCTCCCTTGGCCCCCCACTACAGACCCCAGTGTGTGATGCTCCCCTCCTTGTGTCCCTGAATTCTCATTGTTCAACACCCGCCTTTGAGTGAGAACACGATTGTTTTTTAAAATATGTGTAACTGTACGTTATTTACTTGGCAATGCAGAAGTCGGTTTATTTATTCTTATTGGGAAGAACTGTTTTCCGTTGAAGACTTGACTTCGTTTTATACATAAAATGAAGTACATTTGTCCAACATTAAACTTTCCAATGAGCCAGCTTCTGTATCAGGCATGAAAATACACATTTAGAGATTTTCCGAGTAATTCAGATTAAGCCAATTTGCGCTGCTTCTATTTTTGTCGGAGGCTCTGCTACTTCTTATGAGCTGTGTAACCTTGGCCAAGCTACTCAATTTCTCTGTGCCTCAGTTTCCTCATCTACAAAATGAGGATAATTATGAAACTTAAATTAATAGATGTTAAATGAGAATAGTGCCTGGCATATGGTCAGCACTACATAATATTAATTAAAAACAGACAAGCAAATTTCCAGTTCCATTTTACAAGTTGTTTTTGCTCTAGCTCCATTTCTGCCCTATGTCCATAACTAGGTTCTTATTTTCCAGTTGTTGGGACAGCTATAAACAACTCATTTTAAGATCTGATGCCCTTTAGTTGTAGAGACTGACGAATTCAGAAGTTACTAAAATAGGAGAATAAAGTGGTTTGCACAGTCTGATCACTGACTATAGCAGGGGTCTTTTGACAGCAGGAAGCTGATTGTATTTCTCTTTTCATTCATATTTCCTTGCTGTGTGCCTTGCTTATAACACTTTTTAAATAAGTGTATCTTATTGGATACACTTAGTTTGCACTCACAAACTCAGAATGAAAACTGGACTTGCCACCACTCCACATTTAAAATACTTATCTCTGTTACAGGAAGGGAGGTTTTTTGTTTGGTTTTTTAAACATAAAATTCTCAATTGTTTCCTATGAATTACTCACAAGTCCTGAATCAGAAACTGTAATCAAACATTTTGCCTGTTTCAGCTTGTGGAGAGCAAGAGTGATTGAGGGTTCAGGGGGTGCTGTGGGGGGTGCATATAGCTGCCTCATGTGCTCCTGTGCTGCTACTTCAGTAAGGTCTGTCAAGACAGCTCGATGAATAGACCAGGCAACTTCAATCTAATTATAAAGATTTCTTAACAGATACTTGTGAAAGCAAATATATTTTCATTCTCTTCTGAAGTCAGCAGCACTGTGAGTTTGCTTGTTACGCTTTCTTTTTATATCCATTCCTTTGCAAACTTTGGCTTCACTCTTTAGGGTACTGGCTTGCTTTCTTTTTTTTTTTTTTTAATATTTATTTATTTATTTCCTTCCTTCCTTCTTGATGAATGTTGATTTCTTCCTTTTGGAAAAAGACCTCAAAGTTTGGCGCACAGACCCTGGCTCCGTCTTCGACCTTGATCCCCTGGAAGACAATATTCAGTCTAGAAGTCTACATATGCTCTCTGGTATTGCTCACTTTTTAGTTCCTCCCATTTATGTGGTTTTGTCCCAAAATTGAAGCCACTATGAACTATAGAGGTTCATTGTGCTGTGGAATATAAATTTTAAAGCTGAGAATTTGGGAACCCCCCCCAAAATGGTTATGTTACTTTCAAATACAATTAATCATTTATGGAAAAAAAACTTGCAAAAGAACTTTTTATATATACTATTTAGTCTGTCCTAGATTCATTTACATAAGCTTTTTATTAGTAAGAATGCTTTTATAGAATTTCTGAGTTTACAAATGCAGTTACTTGGAATGCACTAAACTGTTGAGACAAAAAGGAGATTTGTTTCATGAAATACTGTTACAGTATTTTAAAGGTAGATTTAAAGAATTATATATAGAACTGTTGAAAGGTTTTCTATAGGGCATCATAAATGTTTTAAAATAAATTTTCAAGTATCCTTAAAGCTTTCTTTGAGATTTTATGTAATATAAAATAGTTTACATAGGAAGCGTAGTTGACCTTTAACTTAGATTGCAAGTTCATAATTAAAGGCAAAAAAAAATGAATAGTTGGGATATGAATGATAGCTTGATTTGACATTTCAAATTTTCTCTGACAGTTACACAGTTATGTTAAACAATAGATAACTATGTCATTTAGATCTTGCTCTAATGCCTGATTTCTACTCTTTATTTAATTGTTGATGTTAATAAGATTGAATACCCAAGGCAAAGTAGGAATTCTAGTACTTTCATAGTCAATTTCATTCATCTGTTTAGCCAAATGGTGTCATTTGTTTTTCTAAAGATAAAGAAAAGGCAACACACACTATATACCTGGTGATAGTTTAAAGGAAAACCAGAGATTACGATTAACAAAAATTTATTAGTTTACCATTGTTTTCTTAGTCCTTGTCAATTTTCTCTCCCTTACTTGTCCTTTAAAATTGAGACTTAAAAAAGCATAAAATGACAGTTAAGTCATTCATGTAGTTGATGCAATGCATGCTGAAGTTTGGGAATAGGTGCGTAGAGCTGAGATTTTGAGTTATTCTTTACTAAGACATTGTTTTTCTTCTCTGTTAAGCTTTTAAGTAATATTTTTGTTGATTTTGTTTTTCAAGTCAATCACAAGTGTAAATATTTTTCCTCCAATATAGAAAAGGCAAGTCACTATAGGCGACATTGGTCTCGATCTCATTCCAGCAGTACTTTCGGTACAGGTCTGGGAGACGACAGGTCAGAAGTGTCCGAGATTTACCCTAGCTTTTCATGCTGCAGTGAAATAACACGACCATCTGATGAAGGAGGTATCAAACAACACTCACCGCTCACAAAGAAAATGGATTCGTTTTTTTAAGTGTGTCACAAGAGTGTCTTTAACATTCTCTTCACCTTTGCATGAACATCTAGCCTGGGTGTATTTGAGAATTTAAAATTAAGTTCAGAAAGTTAACAGTCCTTTTTTTTTAAAAAAAAGAAAAAAAAACGCTACTAATTTGCATTTCTGCATGTTATTTTTTCCCGTCTTCACTATTATCACAGCAATGGATTTGTAATGACAAAAGCGTCTTGAGATTTGCTACTTAAGTCTGTTTCACAGGAGTTACATGTGATATGTATACATACTACACAGTCATAGTGGAAACTTGAGTTCTGCATAGTTTGTATCTGATTTCCATTAAGGAAAAAAAATCAATCTTATGGTAATGTTAGGGTACCTAAGAGCTTACAATGAATGTATGTATGTTTAAATATTAATATAAACTTGCAGGCAGAGTT
The DNA here is from genome assembly GCA_963573385.1 of Cacajao melanocephalus. Classification (NCBI taxonomy): domain Eukaryota; kingdom Metazoa; phylum Chordata; class Mammalia; order Primates; family Pitheciidae; genus Cacajao; species Cacajao melanocephalus. The sequence continues at coordinate 37,429 of CAUYLG010018501.1, forward strand.
AGATCTTACCAAAAGAAATTGGGCGTAATACTTGGGATATGAGAGGATTTTCTTATTAATAAGAAATACGTTTGATTGTTAATAATATTCTATTTTACATACCCACTTTTCCCCCATATCTTCTGTTTTCTGCATCCAGGCTGATGGATTAAGGCTAGAACTTCAATGCATTTCTTTGGGATGTTAAACTAATTTTACTTATAAAGCTGTTATTAAAGTTTAAGGCTAAAGTGTTTCCTCTTGTTGCATTTGTATTTTAGTACAGCGAGGAGGGGAAAGGACTGAAGCTTATGAGAAAAAAACCAATACTGCATTTCCCTTTCAACTCAAAGGCCATATTGCTGAAATCCCAAAGGCAGGAAATTTTGAGGTTGAGCAACTCAACCTTGGTGGGGAGAAAGTAATGTGACTGAGGAGATGATGAAGCTGTGGAAGGGTTGGTTGTTTTATTGTAGGTAAAACATACAGGAGATCTCCCCTTTTTGTGTCTGTCTGAATAGCTAATGAAGGGTTCAGTAACTTCCTGATTACTTTTTTTTTTTTTTTTTTAATATTACAGAGTCGTGCTCTGTTGCCCAGGCTGGGGTGCAGTGTCACAATCTCAGTTCAATGCAACTTCCACCTCCTGGATTAAAGTGATTCTTTGCCTCAGTCTCCTGAGTAGCTGGGTCTACAGGTGTGTGCCACCATACCTAGCTAATTTTTAGCTTTTTTTTTTTTTTTGTAGAGACGAGGGTCTTGCTATGTTGCTCATGCTGGTCTGGCACTCCTGACCTCAAGTGATCCACCCACCTTGGCCTCCCAAGTGCTGGGATTACAGGCATAAGCCGCCACACCCGGCCTCTGATTACTATTTTTGGATGTGAGGTCACTGATTTCTCCCCTCAGCGTCCTTCCTGGTTCTTTAGATGCAGAATAATATTGATATTTAAAGAGATAAATAAAACCGAAAGCAAATACAAGAACTAATTTTGATCAGCCTTATTTACTATTACTCAATTCAGCATTTTGGAATTGATGTCTCTCCCAAAGGGAATGTACTAGAGAGTCTTTGTTTCATGAATGGCCCTTTATTTCATGTCTGTCCTCCCCAGCACATCATTCATTCATTTAGTCACCAAATGTTTACTGAGTGCTGTTTGTGCACTGGCCAAGAGCTTAGATCTGGCAATGCACACAGCAGTGAGCAAAAGAAACATGCATCCACTGTAAGTGGCTTAGAGGTTGGTGGGGGGCCTTGACATTTAGCAGACACTTACACAAGTAATACATAATGATGAACAGAATCAGGCCGGTGAGGGGGTGGGATGGGGGGCATAATACCAGGGCAGCTCCATCTGGCCTTAATGTCAGGGAAGCCTTCCTCAGGGAAGGGGTGTTCGAGTAGAGATGCGAATGCTGATGGACATTAATGAGGCCATGGGGCTTTGGGAGAAAAATGTTTCTGATAGGACAGAGCATACATCGGATGGGACAGAATATTGAAACGTTCAAGTGGAAGCAGCAGACATGCAATTAGAGTTTAGAAGAGGAGGCCGCCATGGAGATTAGTTTGGAAATCGTCATCCGTGTCTGATTTAGGTCCTGAATGAATCTGTGTAGAGACCAGTAATTTGGAGGTCTTCTGCCTGGATGCCTCTACTCCCTCTGCACCAGCAGACCACACTCATGTCACTTGTCTCTTTGTATTCTCTCCTCCAAGGCTATAAAATCCTGCTTTTTCTTCTGAAGCCCACATTTCCTCTCTTTTCTAATTATTTCTAGCAAGAGGGCCCTATCCTAAGCCAAACTGAATGAGAAAATGTCTCATTGTAAGAAAGTGTGGGCAAATATTCTTGCATTTATAGTAGAATTTAAGTAAGAGTAACACATGGGTAAGAGGGAATAGTCATTTTTTTTTTTAAAGGGGGAATTTCATACTCTTTCAAAGATGGTGGGGGAGATTTTAGATAGGCAGCAATGACTCAGTGACTGAAATAATGTAAGAAAAAGTTGGCTTTTTAATTTTAATTTTTTATTATTTTATTGTACTTCAGGTTCTGCGGTACATGTGCAGATCATGCAGGATTGTTGCATAGGTACACACGTGGCAATGTGGTTTTCTGCCTCCATCCCCCTGTCACCTACATCTGACATTTCTCCCCATGTTATCCCTCCCTGACTTCCCCATCCTCCCGCTGTCCTTCCTTTGGCCCCCTGCAACAGACCCCAGTGTGTGATGCACCCCTCCCTGTGTCCCTGTGTTCTCATTGTTCATCACCCACCTATGAGTGAGAACATGCGGATTGATTTTCTGTTCTTGTGTCAGTTTGCTGAGAATGATGGTTTCCAGATTCATCCATGTCCCTACAAAGGACACAAACTCATCATTTTCTTTGGTTGCATAGTATTCCATGGTGTATATGTGCCACATTTTCCTTGTCTAGTCTGTCGTTGATGGGCGTTTGGGTTGGTTCCAGGTCTTTGCTATCATAAACAGTGCCAAAATGAACAAACCTGTGCATGTGTCTTTAAAATAGAACGACTTAGAATCCTTTGGATATATACCTAGTAATGGGATTGTTGGGTCAAATGGAATTTCTAGATCTTCCACAATGGTGAACTAATTTACACTCCCATCAACAGTGTAAAAGTGTTCCTATTTCTCCACATCCTCTCCAGCATCTGTTCTCTCCAGATTTTTAATGATCACCATTCTAACTGGTGTGAGATGGTATCTCAATGTGGTTTTGATTTGCATTTCTCTAATGACCAGTGATGATGAGCATTTTTTAATATGTTTGTTGACCTCATAGATGTCTTCTTTTGAAAGGTGTCTGTTCATGTCCTTTGCCCACTTTTAAATGGGTTTGTTTTTTTCTTGTAATTCTATTTTAGTTCTTTGTAGATTCTGGATATTAGCCCTTTGTCAGATGGGTAGATTGCAAAAATTTCTTCCCATTCTGTTGGTTGCCAGTTTATTCTAATGATTGTTTCTTTTGCTGTACAGAGGTTCTGGAGTTTAATTAGATCCCATTTGTCTATTTTGGCTTTTGTCACTAATGCTTTTGGTGTTTTAGTCATGAAGTCCTTGGTGTTGCCTCCAAGGCCTCTGTTCTGTTCCATTGGTCTATATCTCTGTTTTGGTACCAGTACTATGCTGTTTTGATTATTGTAGCTGTGTAGTATAGTTTGAAGTCAGGTAGCATGATGCCTCCAGGTTTGTTCTTTTTGCTTAGGATTGTCTTGGCTGTGCAGGCTCTCTTTTGATTCCATATGAAGTTTAAGGTGGTTTTTTCCAGTTGTGTGAAGAGGGTCATAAGTAGCTTGACTGGGATAGCATTGAATCTATAAATAACTTTGGGTAGTATGGCCATTTTCACAATATGATTCTTCCTAACCATGAGCATGAAATGTTTTTCCATCTGTTTGTGTCCTCTCTTATTTCCTTGAGCAGTGGTTTATAGTTCTCCTTGAAGCATCCCTTGTTAGTTGTATTCCTAGGTATTTTATTCTCTTTGTAGCAATTGTGAATGGGAGTTCCCTCTTGATTTGGCTCTCTTTTAGTCTGTTATTGGTGTATAGGAATGCTTATGATTTCTGCACATTGATTTTGTATCCTGAGACTTTCCTGAAGTTGCTTATCAGTTTAAGGAGATTTTGGGCTGAGACAATGGGGTCTTCTAAATATACAAACTTGTCATCTGCAAATAAGAGACAATTTGACTTCCTCCTTTCCTAATTGAATACCCTTTTTTTTCATGCCTAATTGCTCTGGCTAGAACTTCCAATACCATATTGAATAGGAGTGGTGAGAGAGGGCATCCTTGTCTAGTGCCAGATTTAAAAGGGAATGCTTCCAATTGTTTCCCATTCACTATGACACTGGCTTTAGGTTTGTTGTAAATAGCTTTTATTTTGAGATACGTTCCTTCCATACCTAGTTTATTGAGAGTTTTTAGCATAAAGCGCTGTTGAATTTTGTCAAAGGCCTTCTCTGCGTCTATTGAGAATCACGTGGTTTTTGTCTTTGGTTCTGTTTACATGGTGAATTACATTTATAGACTTGGATATGTTGAACCAGCCTTGCATCTCTGGTATGAACCCTACTTGATCGTGATTGATAAGCTTTTTGATGTGCTGTTGCAATTGGTTTGCTAGTATTTTATTGATGATTTTTGCATGGATGTTCATCATGGATATTGGCCTGAAGTTTTATTTTTTTTGGTTGAGTCTCTGCCAGGTTTTCATATAAAGATGATGTTGGTCTCATAAAATGATTTGAGAAGGATTCCCTCTTTTCTCTTTTTGGATTGTTTGGAATAGTTTCACAAGGCGTGGTACTAGCTCCTCTTTGTACGTCTGGTAGAATTCGGCTGTCAACCCATCTGGACCTGGGCTTATTTTGGTTGTTAGGCTATTAATTGCTGCTTCAGCTTCAGCCCTTGTTGCTGGTCTATTCAGGGTTGCAACTTATTCCTGGTTTAGGCTTGGGAGGGTTTAAGTGTCCAGGATTTTATCCACTTCATCCAGGTTTACTGGTTTATGTGTGTAGAATTGTTTGTAGTAACCTCTGATGGTAGTTTGTATTTCTGTGGAATCCGTGGTGATACCCCTTTATTGTTTTTTATTGCATCTGTTTGATTCTTATCTCTTTTCTTTTTTATTAATCTGGCTACTGGTCTATTTTGTTGATATTTTGAAAAAACCAGCTCCTGGATTTACTGATTGTTTTTTCAAAGGGTTTTTTGTGTCTCTGTCTCCTTCAGTTCTGCTTTGATCTTAGTTATTTCTTGTCTTCTGCTAGCTTTTGAGTTTTTTATGATCTTCCTCCTCTAGCTCTTTCAATTTTGATGATAGGGTGTCAATTTTAGGTCTTTCCTTGCTTCTATGTGGGCAATTATTGCTGTAAATTTCCCTCTAGTCACTGCTTTAATGTGTCCCAGAGCTTCTGGTACATTGTGTATTCGTTCCTGTTGGTTTCGAAGAACATCTTTATTTCTACCTTCATTTCATTGTTTTTCCAGTAAACATTCAAGAACCAGTTGTTCAGTTTCCATGAAGTTGTGCAGTTCTGAGTTAGTTTTTTAATCCTGACTTCTAATTTGATTGCACTGTGGTCTGAGAGACTGTTGTGATTTCTGTTCTTTTGCATTTGCTGAGGAGAGATTTACTTCCAATTATGTGGTCAGTTTTAGAGTAGTTGTGATGTAGTGCTGAGAAGAATGTGTATTCTGTGGATTTGTGGTGGAGAGTTGTAGATGTCTATTAGGTCCGCTTGGTCCAGATCTGAGTTCAAGTCCTGGATATCCTTGTTAATTTTCTGTCCTGTTGATCTGTCTAATATTGACAGTGTAGTGTTAAAGTCTCCCACTATTATTGTGTGGGAGTCTAAGTCTCTTTGTAGGTGTTAAGAACTTGCTTTGTGTATCTGGGTGCTCCTGTATTGGGTGCACATACATTTCAGATCGTTAGCTCTTGTTGTTGCACTGATCCTTTTACCATTATGTAATGCCCTTCTTTGTCTCTTTTGATCTTTGTTGATTTAAAGTCTACATTATCAGAGACTAGGATTGCACCTCCTGCATTTTTTTGTTTTTGCTCTCCATTTGCTTAGTAAACCTTCCTCCATCCCTTTATTTTGAGCCTATGTGTGTCCTTGTATTTGAGATGGGTTTCCTGAATACAGCACACAAATGGGTCTTAACTTTTTATCCAATTTGCCAGTCTGGGTCTTTTGATTGGGGCATTTAGCCCATTTACATTTAAGGTTAATATTGTTATGTGTGAATTTCATCCTGCCGTTTTGATGGTAGCTAGATGTTTTGCCCATTAGTTGACACATTTTCTTCATTATGTCGATGGTCTTTACCATTCGGTATGTTTTTGGAGTGGCTGGTACCGGTTGTTCCTTTCTTTGTTTATTACTTCTTTCAGGAGCTCTTGTCTGGCTGGCTGGGTGGTGACGAAATCTTTCAGCAATTGCTTATTTGTATTTTATTTCTCCTTGGCTTATTAAGCTTAGTTTGGATATGAAATTCTAGGTTGAAAGTTCTTTTCTTTCAGGATGTTGAATATTGGCCCCCACTCTTTTCTGGCTTATAGGATTTCTGTCAAGAGAACCACTGTGAGTCTGATGGGCTTCCCTTTGTGGGTAACCTGACCTTTCTCTCTGGCTGCCCTTAGCATTTTTTCCTTCATTTCAACCCTGGTGAATCTGATGATTATGTGCCTTGGGGTTACTCCTCTTGAGGAATATCTTTGTGGTGTTCTCTGTATTTCCTGGACTTGAATGTTGGCCTCCCTTGCTAGGTTGGGGAAGTTCTCCTGAATAATATACTGAAGTGTGTTTCCCAGCTTGGATTCATTGTCTCCATCACATTCAGGTACACCTATCAAACACAGAGTAGGTCTTTTACATAATCTCATATTTCTTGGAGGCTTTGTTCATTTCTTTTTACTCCTTTTTCTCTTTTTTTAAATGTACTTTAGGTTTGGGGGTACATGTGCAGATTAGGAAGGATTGTTGCATAGGTACATATATGGCAATGTGGTTTGCTGCCTCCATTCCCCCATCACCTACAAATGGCATTTCTCCCCATGTTATGCCTCCATTCCCCCATCACCTACAAATGGCATTTCTCCCCATGTTATCCCTCCCTGATCCCCCCGCCACTGTCCATCCCTTGCCCCGCCCAACAGACCCCAGTGTGTGATGCTCCTTTCCCTGTGTCCATGTGTTATCATTGTTCAACACCCGCCTATGAGCAAAAACATGTAGTGTTTAATTTTCTGTTCTTTTGTCAGTTTGCTGAGAATGATGGTTTCCAGATTCATCTGTGTCCCTACAAAGGACGTGAACTCATCGTTTTTTATGGCTGTATAGTATTCCATGGTGTATTTGTGCCACATTTGCCTTGTAGAGTCTATCGTCAATGGACATTTGGGTTGGTTCCAGGTCTCGGCTATTGTAAACAGTGCCACTATGAACATACATGTGCACGTGTCTTTATAATAGAATGATTTACAATCCTTTGGCTATATACCCAGTAATGGGATTGCTGGGTCAAATGGAATTTCTATTTCTAGGTCCTTGAGGAAGCATCACACTGTCTTCCACAATGGTTGAACTAGTTTACACTCCCACTAACAGTGTAAGTGTTCCTATTTCTCCACATCCTCTCCAGCATCTATTCTCTCCAGATTTTTTAATGATTGCCATTCTAACTGGCGTAAGGTAGTATCTCAATGTGGTTTTGATTTGCATTTCTCTAATAATCAGTGATGATCATTTTTTCATGTTTGTTGGCCTCATATATGTCTTCTTTTGAGAGTGTCTGTTCATATCCTTTGCCTACTTTTGGATGGGTTTGTTTTTTTAGAAATCTGTTTTAGTTTTTTGTAGATTCTGGATATTAGCCCTTTGTCAGATGGGTAGATTGCAAAAATTTTTTCCCATTCTGTTGGTTGCCGGTTCACTCTAATGATTATTTCTTTTGCTGTACAGAAGCTCTGGAGTTTAATTAGGTTTCATTTGTCAATTTTGGCTTTTGTTGCTAATGCTTTTGGTGTTTTAGTGATGAAGTCCTTGCCTATGCCTCTGTCCTGAATGGTTTTGCCTAGTCTTTCTTCTAGGGTTTTTATGGTGTTAGGTCTTACATTTAAATCTTTAATCCATCTGGAGTTAATTTTAGTATAAGATGTCAGGAAGGGGTCCAGTTTCTGTTTTCTGCACGTTGCTAGCCAGTTTTCCCAAAACCATTTATTAAACAGGGAATCCTTTGCCCATTGCTTGTTTTTGTCAGGTTTGTGAAAGATCAGATGGTTGTAGATGTGTGGTGTTGTCTCCAAGGCCTCTGTTCTGTTCCATTGGTCTATATCTTTGTTTTGGTACCAGTACTATGCTGTTTCGATTACTGTAGCTTTGTAGTATAGTTTGAAATCGGGTAACATAATGCCTCTTGCTTTGTTCTTTTTGCTTAGGATTGTCTTAGCCATGTGGGCTCTCTTTTGGTTCCATATGAAGTTTTAGGTGGTTTTTCCAGTTCTGTGAAGGTGGTCATTGGTAGCTTGATGGGGATAGCATTGAATCTATAAATTACTTAGGGCAGTATGGCCATTTTCACAATATGATTCTTCCTAACCATGAGCATGGAATGTTTCTCCTTTTGTTTGTGTTGTCTCTTATTTCATTGAGCAGTGGTTTGTAGTTCTCCTTGAAGAGGTCCTTTAGTTCCTTTGTTAGTTTTATTCCTAGGTATTTTATTCTCTTTGTAGCATTTCTGAATGGGAGTTCCCTCTTGATTTGGCTCTCTTTTAGTCTGTTATTGGTATATAGGAATGCTTGTGATTTCTGTACATTGATTTTGTATCCTTAGACTTTCCTGAATTTGCTTATCAGTTTAAGGACATTTTGGGCTGAGATGACAGGATCATCTGCAAATAGAGACAATTTGACTTCCTCCTTTCCTAATCGAATACCCTTTATTTTTTTTTTTCTTGCCTAATTGCTCTGGCTAGAACTTCCAATACTATATTCAACAGGAGTGGCATGTCCACTCTTTTTTCTCTAATCTTGCCTTCTTGTTTTATTTCATTGAGTTGATCTTCAGTGTTTGATATCCTTTCTTCTGCTTCGTCGATTCAGCTATTGAAACTTGTGTATGCTTTGTGAAGTTGTCGTGTTTTGTTTTTCAGCTCCATCAAGTCATTTATATTCTCTAAGCTGTTTATTCTCATTAGCATTTCATCTAACCTTTTTTCAAGGTTCTTAGTTTCTTTGCATTGGGTTAGAACATGCTCTTTTAGCTCAGAGAAGTTAGTTATTACCTACCTTCTGAAGCCTATTTCTGTCAATTCATCAAACTTACTCTCCATCCAGCTTTATTCCCTTGCTGGTGAGGAGTTGTGATCCCTTGGAGGAGGAGAGCCATTCGGGTTTTTGGTGTTTTCATCCTTTTTGCACTGGTTTCTTCCCATCTTTTTGGATTTATCTACCTGTGGTCTTTGTACTTGGTGACTTTCAGGTAGGGTCTCTGAGTGGACATCCTTTTTGTCGATGTTGAAGTTATTTCTTTCCGTTTTAGTTTTCCTTGTAAGAGTCAGGCCCCTCGGCTGTAGGACTGCTGGAGGTCCACTCCAGACCCTGCTTGCCTGGGGATCACCTGCAGCAGCTGCAGAACAGTGAAGATTGCTGCCAGTTTCTTCTTCTGTTATCTTTGTCCCAGAATGGTACCTACTAGATGTCAGCCTGAGCTCTCCTTTATCAGGTGTCTCTGGATATATGGAAGTCAGGGAGCTGCCTGAGGTGACAGTCTGTCCCTTATAGGAGCTCAAGTGCTGAGCTGGGAGCTCTGTTGTTCCTTTCAAAGCTGCTGGGCAGGTATGTTTAAGTCTGCTGCAGCAGAACTCATACCCACCTTTTTTTCTCAGATACTCTGTCCTGGGAAGGTAGGGCTTTATAAGTTCCTGATGTGCTGCTGCCTTTTTTCAGAGATGCCCTGCCCAGCAAGGAGGTGGCCTAGTCGCAGTCTGCCAGCAGAGGCATTGCTGGGCTGCTGCGGGCTCTGCCCTGCTGCTGTATGAACTTCCTTGCAGTTTTGTTTACAGAGATACTGTTAGAACTGCCTCAGCAGTGGTGGTCTGCCTCAGCAGTGGTGGTCTGACGCCCTTCCCCTCACCAAGCTGGACCATCCTGGGTCCAGCTGTGCTTGCTGCAAAACTCTCAATCCAGAAGGTTTCAGATTGCTGGTCTTTGTGGGGGTGGGACCCACTGAGCCAGATCACCTGGCTTCCTGTTTCAGCCCCTGCTTTTTTTCAGTTGGATGGGTGGCTTTGTATCCCAGGCATTCCAGGCACCAGTTGAAATAGCCGCCCAGATTTGTGTGAGTTTTTGTGTGGAGACCCACAATGCCAGCTGAAACAGCTGTGCTTGGAAACCTGTGGAGGTTGGGCAGTAAAGACTCCTGGTCTGTGGGCAGTAAAGACTTGTTGTGAAATGCGGTGATCACTCACCCTCTGGGTTGTTCTCACTGGGAACTGCACTCCAGAGCTGTTCTATTTGGCCAACTTGGATCTCCCTTTTTTTGTTTCCTTTTCTTGATACAGAGTCTCACTCCATCACCCAGGCTGGAGGGCAGTGGTACAATCTTGGCTCACTGCAACCTCTGACTCCCAGGTTTCAGCAATTCTCCTGCCTCAGCCTCCCAAGTAGCTGGAATTACAGGCCTGCACCACTACATCTGGCTAATACTTGTATTCTTAGTCTCAAACTCCTGACCTCAAGTGATGTGCCCACCTTGGCCTCCCAAGGGCTGGGAATCCAGGGGTGAAACACCATGCTCAGCCCACTTACTGTTTCCTCTACTGGAAAACTCTTCCTAGAGAGCTGCCTGGCTTACCCCTTTATGTTATTCAGGTTGCTTCTCAAATAGAAACTTAATCAGAGAGTTCTAACATGTTTAAAACCCAACCCTATTGTCTCCTAATTTCCCCCCACCACACATGCATACACGCACGTGCACACACACACACACACATACTCTCCCACACTCGTATACACTAGGGAATGCCCCAGTGTATGGGGCTTAGAGAATGTGAGTATTAAGGCATTTTCCATCATGAGAAGGGCTGAATCTGCCTGAGAGTACCCACAGGTTCCGTTTGACCGGGCACGATTCCAATTTATGCATATTGTCATTGGCATTTGTTAGCAACAATTCCTTTCACTCTTGGAGGTGACCCGGTTTGGTGATAACATATATGGACCCTCACACCGATAGAGAAACAGTTTAGTATGAGTATGGACAGAACTCTCGATTGTCCATGTTCTCCTTCCTTCTTGGGCAGTTTTTCTAACCCAAGTCTCAGTCCTCCTGATTTTTCTCCATGGCTCTCGGCATGAGGTCTCCCATGAAGTTGCTTTCACAGTGTCAGCTAGGTCTGCAGCCATCTGGGGGCCTTCTTGGGACTGGAGGATCTGACTCCAAGAGGGTTCACTTACATGACTTATAACTTGGTGCTGGCTGCCAGCAGGGGACCTCAGCTCCTTGCCATTAGGACTTCTCCACCGAGCTGCTGGAGGATCCTCGGACATGGCCTACCTTATGCCAGAGCAAGTGATCCAAAAGGGCACAAGGTAGAAGCCACCTTTTATGACCTAAATTATCACACATTAGCATCAGATATTCTGGCCCAGAACCTCAAGATACGCCACTCTCAAACTCCTGACTGACAGAAACTCCAAGATAAGTGCTTATCTTTGTTTGAAGTTTTAGGATAAATTTTAAGGCAGCAATAGATAAATGGTGGCAAATGCTATATTATTTGACTTATACATTTTGTCTATTTTTACCTGCCAACCCCTAATGTCAGATCCCCTAGAATATAAGCACCAAGAGAGTAGGGGCTTTTATTATACAGAGACCATAAGCCCCCAAAAAGTTGGGGCTTCTATTATATATAGAACACAAGCACCAAGAAAGCAGGGGCTTATAATATATTAATATAATACATGTATTAGACATTGCGTTTGGGGCTTAGAACAATACCTACATTGTCAAATGGTAGGCATTAAAAGTATGTGGAATGACTGCTTGGAGAAACTGTCTAAATGGTGAACAGTTATGCTGATGTGGTTGGAGAAACGATGGTGTGGATGTTTCTGCAGTAACATCATTTTGCACAACTACAGAGGACCTCATTCACACGGGATTCCATGTGAATGGAGACTTCTGGGAGCACAGCTCCAGGCAAAATTCATTTTGACCTTGTGGATCACTGGAAGGACTTTGGGGGGGGGCCTCCCCCAGGGTTCCATATTTTGAGAAACACTTATCACGGAAAGAAGACCACAGGCAGTAAGAATAACGCCCAGCAAAAAAGAGATTCTTGGTCCCAGCATCTTACAGAAATGGTGGAGAGTCAACAGATCTCAAGGGCTCATGAGGACCAAACACTGTCTCAGTGGCAAGATCTGAACTGAGGGCCAATAACTAGAGACCACCTCTTTCCTCATGCCCCTGACCTAACCTAGTACTCTCCATAAAGTTTTAGAGATGGTAAATGGAGACTGAGAAATAATGGAGGTGTGTGGTCGTGTAAATATTGGAGGTAGGCTTCTAATGCCCTTTGACTTAGGATGGAGTTGTGTCCTGATAAACCCATTGCAGGTTGAAAATATTGTAAGCAAAATGCATTTCATATACCTAACTTGCACAGATGGGCGTTTTGTAGATGTGATGAAATGTCAAAACACAGTATCCAAAAACTGCTGGCAACACAAGCCACTGTAGAGTGCAGGATGAGTTTTTTACTGTAGTGATGGTAAGGCTGACTGGGGGCTGTGGCTCGCTGTGCAGCATCGTGAGAGACTATTCTATTGAGAGTCCAGGAGAACATCAAAATTCAAATCCAAAGTAAGATTTCTACTGAATGCTATTGCTTTCGCACCATCAAGTCGAAAAATCCTAAATCAAACCATTGTAAGTGGGGGATTTTCTGTGGTTTCTTGGGAATTTGGACTTGAAGAGAAGGAGAATAGAGATCAGGAAGACGAAGACAGACTTGAAGAAAGTTCATTTGGGATGGGAATTAGTGTAACTAGGGGCTGGAGTGGGGAGGCATGCAGAGTGTGCTGAGTGAACCTAAGGGAGAGAGGAGAGAAACCCAGTGAGATGTGCGATGCCAGCAGTGCATTTAAAACTGTATCTCTGCTTGCAAAAGTATTTTGTTCATGCTAAAAGGACTTTCAAGCATTAATAAGGGAGAGGAGTTTGTGGTGGGAGAGAGCTCTAGTTTCAAATGCAGTATACTCACTGACCAGCTCTTCTGTCTAGTCAGCGTGCCCAGTGTTTTCCATAAATCATCTTATGTACATTGCCCTGCAGTCCTACAAGATTGGATTTTCCTTCTGTCCATTTAATATATGAAGAAACGGAGTCTGGGTTAGAAAAACTGCCCGAGAAGGAAGGAGAACGTGGACAATCGAGAGTTCTGTCCATACTCTTACTAAACTATTTCTGTATGGGTGTGAGAGTCCATCTATGTTATCACCAAACTGGGTCACCTCCAAGAGTGAAAGGAATCATTGCTAACAAATGCCAATGACAAAATGCATAAATTGGGATCACTCCTGGCCAAACGGAACCTGTAATTACTCTGCCCAGGTAGATTCAGTCCTTGTCATGATGGAAAATGCCTTAATACTCAAATTCTCTAAGTCCCATTTGATAATCCTAGAGCTGACTCTGAAATAGGACTCTGTGGTCTGTTTAATGGGTAAATGTGGGGACCACCAGTGAAAATGAAATAGACTACTGGGTCCTTCTACTAGTTTGTGGTGGGGGATAGTTCAGAATGTCCTGGAATCAAGCAGAATATTTAAAAATAAGATTAAAGCAAGATGGTGGTTTAGGCATTTATTGTATTCTGATTTTCACCATGGAAAATTATACATTTTGCTTAAATTCTTGATATTTTAAGGTCTAGAGGATAACACAAGGCTTTTCTTCAGGAGAAAGCTGCTTTTCCTGATTCCTGCTATTTTGTTTAAAGCTGGTCAATCACTAAGCTCATTTGAGTGATGGCAAAGTCAAAATTATGACTGCCTGATTTTACCCTTCACTGCACTTGTCAAAAAAATTAAATTAAAAATCGTGCTTATGAATATAATGCATGAACTGCTGCATGGCATTCTGAAAGATAGACTGTCCCTTATGTCCAGCTACTTACAAAATAGCATGTCACACGATACTTTAATATGCAAAGAAAATAATGCAGCAGACAGAAAATTCTGCCTTTCAGGAAATATAAGGTTTGTTCTACAAATGGTTCATGTATTCAGAAAAATTTAGTTAAATAATTATAATAACTTTAATATTATCATTAGATCCCTCAACTGGCATAATGTTTCTACTTTCCAAAACATTTCCACATACAATTTCATCTGACAAAAGACATCATTAATATTTTAAAGTGCAATATAGGTCTGCTTGATTTAGAATTGCAAGGGTTCAGTTTCCTGCAGAATGAGCATCCCATGTATGCTCATTGAATATTCTATGTAAAGACAATTACGGAGCTAGAGTCAAAGTGCTAGTGATTTCTGTAAAAATATGATGGAAAAATGCCATTTTTACCAAAAGCCACTGAAGGCTTTGGAGATACAGGTATGGAGAAAATTACTGTTTGAAACATGCTACTGAACTTAGCAGCATATATAGCCCATTTAGTTCTTTTTTTAATGAAAATGTGTGTTTTCTAAATATAGAAAATTGATTATATGTGTGTATGCAAACCCAATGACACATACCTTTAGAAAGTAGAATATTAAACTCTCCAAAACCCAACTGTGGTGTTCCTTCACTCCTCCAAGATAATTTCTGAGGTCGACTTGATATGTGTCTTTCCAGACTATGTATTAGAAATGCATGTAGGTGTATAGATATACATAAATGTGTATATATATGCACACACATGTATATGTGTGGGATTAGACAGGTAAATACCTGCATACATAAGATAACACATACCTAGAGATACACACATATATATGTGCATACATACGTACACATAGATAGCACATACCTACAGATATATATGCACACACATATGTATATATACATACATACATATACATGTCTATACATATAGTTAGCACATACCTACAGACATATGCACACATACACATAGGTTTGTGTATACACATATACATATATAGGTATGCACACATACATACCTATATACGTGTGTATCCATATATATATATATATATATATATATATATCTGTAGGTATGTGCTGTCTATATGTACGTACATATGTATGTATGCATCTGTATAATTTTTTGTAATTGTACTTTAGGTTCTGGGGTACATATGCAGACTGTGCAGGGTTGTTGCATAGGTACTTACATGGCAATGTGGTTCATTGCCTCCATCCTCTCATCACTTATATCTGGCCTTTCTCTTCATGTTATCCCTCCCCAACCTCCCCACCCCCCACAGTGTCCCTCCCTTGGCACCACCTCCACAGACCCCAGTGTGTGATACTCCCCTCCCTGCGTCTATGTGTTCTCATTGTTCAACACCCACCTATGAGTGAGAATATGTGGTATTTGATTTTATGTTCTTGTGTCAGTTTGCTGAGAATGATGGTTTCCAGATTCATCCATGTTCCTACAAAGGACATGAACTCATCATTTTTTATAGCTGCATAGTAGTCCATGTTGTATATGTGCCACGTTTTCCTTGTCCAGTCTATCATCAATGGGCATTTGGGTTGGTTCCAGGTCTTCATTATTATAAACAGTGCCACAAGGAACATATGTGTGAATGTGTCTTTATAATAAAATGATTTATAATCCTTTGGGTATATACCTGGTAATGGGATTGCTGGGTCAAATGGAATTTCTATTTCTAGGTCCTTGAGGAAGCACCACACTGTCTTCCACAATGGTTGAACTAATTTACACTCCCACCAACAGTGTAAAAGTGTTCCTATTTCTCCACATCCTCTCCAGCATCTGTTGTCTCCAGATACACTAATGATTGCTGTTCCAACTGGCATCTGAGTTAAGTTTTCTTACAATCACATAATCTTGTTCTTGATTTTACTATTAAAATTCTTCCTATGGAACTTATAGACTGCATGGTGTAGACTTTGGATATTTTGGTTTTGCCAATTACTAGTTCTGTCATCGTAGGACGTTATTTAATTTTTCCGTACCTCAGGTTCCTTATTTTATAAGTAGGTTATAATATTAGGGTCTATTCCAAATAATTAACATGACAATTAAATGAGATAATGCATGTTAAACGTGTGAAATATTGTGAAGGTTTCAATAAAAGTCATCAAATATTGCTATGTTTATTATACATTCTAGATTATTGGCTTTGAATTACTTGACGATGAGCTTGGCTGAGACTTTGGTAGTAACTGAGGATATGGCAGAAACATCAACTCTCTGACAATTGCTGTAAGAACTCTCTCTTGTATTTCTTGTATTTCTGAAACACATTCTAAGCAAATACAGCTATACAGAGAAAAAGAGACCTGGACTAGTATTAGAGAATTTGGCTGTGAATTAATTACTAGATTAACCACAGATAGTACTTTTGACTTCATTGAGCTTCCTTTTCCTTACCTGTAAAAGGAATAATAATGTAGATTTCATTGTGTTATTGAGAGAATCAAATCAGATAATGCATGTGGAAAATTTTATAAAATCCATGTAAACAAAACATGATTCTATATATATTATATATACACACACCACACACACACATATATATGGTATATATACATGTGTTATGTATATTACTAATAGAATTCAATTCATTTTAGAGCAGTTTTAGGTTCACAACAAAACTGAACAAGTGGTACAAAGATTTTCCCTTTATGCTCTGCCCCTACACATGTAACGCCTTCTTCATTATCAGCATCCCCCACCAGAGTGGTACATTTGTTATAATCAATGAACCTACAATGACACATGATAATCACCAAGAGTCCATAGTTTACACTGGAGTTCACTCTTAGTGTTGTACATTCTATGGATTTGGATAAATGTACAATAATATGTATCTACCATTATAAAATTATAGAGAATAGTTTTATTGCTGTAAAAATCTGCTGTGCTCAACTATTCATCCCTCCTTGTCCCAAACCCCTGGCAACCAATGATTATTTTACTATCTCCATATATTTGCCTTTTCTAGAGTCATATAACTGGAATCATATAGCATGTAGCCTCTCAGATCGGCTTCTTTCAATTAGTAATATTCCTTTACAGTACCTCCATATCTAAACTGAACATGCTCATTATATGATCCAGCAGTAGGTTTCCTTGGTATTTACCCAAAGGAGTGGAAATGTATGTACACAGAAAACATTGTACATGAATGCTTATGGCAGCTACATTCATAACTGCTGAAATTTGAAAACTGTGATGTCCATCAGTAGGTAACTGTAGTATATCCAGACAATGGACGTTTCAGCACTAAAAAGAAATGTGCTATCAAGGGATGGAAAGACAGAAACTTTTGTACATTTTTAAGCTGCAACTTTTGATATCTCCTTTTCTATCATTTCTCTATTTGTTCCATCATGAAGTCCTATTGATTACACCTTTAAAATATATTTTAAATCCAACCAGACATTCACCTCCACTGACACCATCGTAATGCAAGCCATTGCCATTTTTCACCTGGACACATTCAGTAGCCTCCTAATACATCTCCCTGCATTAACTCTTCCTCTCTTTCAACCAATATTTATACAAAGCAAATTGGCACTTCCTTGCTCAGAACAATCCAACGTAAAATAAAAAACCATTACGCCACCATAAGGCTTTATATGACTTGGCCCCGAACCTCTTGTTAACCTAATCTGCCAGCATGCTCCTTCTCACACAAGCTTGCATGCTTTCAAATCTTTGATAAAAACCATCTATTTTCTACTTCAGGTTATTGCATACAATATTTCTTCTACCTGAAATAATCTTACCTCCATCTTTGATTAAATAATTTTCTCAGATCTATTTTTCAGATCTCATTAAATTGTCACTTCAGAGAGGAGTTACCTGACCCTGCAATCGAAATCAGTGGCCTATTGCCCTCTTTTACCTCATGCTTTCCTTTCAAGGCATTTAACTCTTTTAATTGTGTGATTTTTTTTTTTCAAAAAGACATTTTACTCTCCCACTCAGTTTAAGCTCTATAATGGCAAGAGCCATATAATGTGTTGAACAGGCGTATATTCCTTGAACCTAGCACAGGGCTTGGTATTTAATAAACACTCAATAAGTGTTGGTTAAATAAGTGGGCAAATAAATTTGTGATTTTTCAAGATGGAAGACCAGATGAGGAGTTGAAGAGGGAGGTTATGAAGAAATTTCACATTTCAAATTCATTATGAAAATTCTCTTTTCAAGTAGAATAAAACAAGTAATAAGAAGCCATGACTTCTATGCAATAACCAGATATAACTAAATTAATAATTGGAAGTTTATTTTAAAATGTATTGGAAAAGTATGAAAGCAAAAGAGATAGATGAATTAAATTCCTGAGAGAAAAGAGCCCTTTCCAGGAAACTTGAGGTATATGTTCTTTTATCTTTTCCTGAAGGCATTTGCCAAGTCTGAAAGTAGGCTGTTAGTCTGGTTTGGTATTGCCAGGGTAGGAGCATTTCTAGGAGAAAAGGAAACCTGTAGAACATGTTATGATCATGGCTCCTGCTATGGCAATCTGAAACCTAAAAGACTTTCTATTGAATGATGATTGTTTGTTTTTCCACCAGAATATTTGAAGCAAACTGCAGTGATATGGGAGTCTGTGGTACTGGGCCGTAATATAATTTTGTACAGTTTTGGGGTACTTGACAGAAAATCTCACTCATGGGAGGTACTTAGAATGAGCACACAAAACAGTTGGAGATGTTGAAAGTGGAGATAGATTGAATTCAACTAAAGCTACAACCAGTTCAGACCCTGCTCAATGCTCACTTGGATTGAAGTGATCAGCCTTTCAGCCTGTTTCTGACAGAGGAAAGGGAAACATTCCTTGGGAGAAAATGACATTAACCTTAGTGTCTACAACTTTTTAATATACAATAGGTGGTATTTAATAAAAAAAATCCTAGAAACATGAAACAGATAAGGAAATATAACAGATAAGAGAAAAAATTATCAATAGAAGCAGAGACACTGATAAAGCAAGACATTAGAGAAGGTGGAAAAATAACTTTAACTACTATAAATGAGTCAAAGAACACAGATGGACAATAGAGACGAAGGAGAAAATTTTTCCTCGGAGATTTCCAATCTATAAAGAAATGGACATTTTAAGATGAAAAAAAACATTTGAAACTAAGAACTCATTGAACGAGTCAAACAGTAGACATTAGGCAGCAGGAGATAGAATTAGTAAACTCAAAATAGGCCAGTAGAAAATATATTACTGCAGCTTTGAGAAAAAAGAGTATGAAAGAAGCAAGCACAAAGCATAAGAGACATGAATACCACTCCAAGCATTCATGTCAGAGTTCCAGAAACACAAGGAGAGAAAAAAGGTATAGGAAAGATCATGACAAAAAATCCACAGTGGTTAAAAACATCAACCTCCACATGCAAGAGGCAAATCCCAAGCAAGATAAAAATAAATTGCACCTTGGTACAGAGTCAAATGCTGAAAACCAAGAACAAAGGAAAATAAGCAGCCAGAAACAGAAATAAAGCAAAGCTAAATGATATTGAGACATTTCTATGAGAACTATGGAAGTCAGAAAACAGAAAAAAAATAGATTAACTTACATTGTAGAAAGAATAAAAAGCTTTACTATAAAAATATCTTTCAAAAATAGGGCATTATGTAATGATAAAGGATTTAATGCAACAAGAAGACTTAACTATACTAAATACATACGCATCCAACATTGGAGCACCAAAATTCATAAAACAAGTACTTCTAGAGTCTAAACCTGTGAAAAGACTTAGCCACACAATAATAGCGGGGGACTTTAGCACTTCACTGACAGCATAGTCAGATCATAAAGACAAAGAAACAGACAGATTCTAGACTTAAATTCAATCCTTAGCCAATTGGACCTAAGATATCTACAAAATATTCCACCCAACAACCACAGAATATACATTCTTCTCATCTGTACATGAAACATACTCTAAGATTGACCACATACTTGGTCACGAAGCAAGTGTCAACAAATTAAAAAGTATATAAATTATATCAAGCATACACTCAGACCACAGTGAAATCAATACCAAGAAGATCTCTCAAAATCACACAATTATATGGAAATTAAACAAATTGCTCCTGAATGACTTTTGGATAAACAATAAAATTAAGGCAGAAATTTAAAAAAAATGTGAAATAAATGTCAACAGAGACATATTATATGAAAATCCTTGAGACGGAGCAAAATCAGCATTAAGAAGAAACTTACAGCACTAAACACCTATATCAGGAAGTTAGAAAGATCTCAAATTAACAATCTAACAACACACATAAAGAACTAGAAAAACAGGAATGAATGAAACCCAACCTAGCAGAAGAAAATAAATAACTAAAATCAGAGCAGAAGTGAACAAAATTGAGACCCCAAAATCCATACAAAAGATGAATCAAATCAAAAATTTATTATTTGAGAGGATAAACAAGATCAATAGACCTCTAGCTAGATTAACAAAGAAAAAAAGGAAGATGCTAATAAGCACAATCAGAAATGACAAAGGTGACAACAAAAGAAACTACTGACAGAGTAAAGAGACAACCTACAGAATGGGAGGAAATATTTGCAAAGTATACATCCAACAAAGGTCTAATATTTAGAATCTATAATGAACTTAAAAGTTCAACAAGCAAAAAAAAAAAAAACTACATTAAAAAGTGGACAAAGGACATGAACAGACACTTTTTAAAAGAAGATATACACACAACCAACAAACACATGAAAAAATGTTTAACATCACTAATCATCAGAGACATGCAGATAAAAACCACAATGAGATACCACCTCACACAAGTCAGGATGGCTATTATTAAAAAGTCAAAAATTAACAGATGTTGATAAGGCCCAAATGTTCTAAAATTAAGTAGCATACTTCTTAGTAGCCCAGTGGTCAAAGAAGTCACCATGAAAATTAGAAATAGTTAAAAAAATTTTTTTTCCATGATGGTAGATTAGAGGTTTTCAGCTTGCCTCAGCCATTTGGAAATAGCAAAATAGCACATAAAAATCAATTTTGTGAGGTTTAATTCAGGAAGGAAAATGAGAATTCATTGGAAGCGTAAAGGACAACCCAGATCCTGGAAAGAAGAATGTGTCCAAGCAGCTCCTGTGCCCGCATTCAGGTAATAGTGTCAGTAAAGCTTTGGGGAATAAGAGGAGCAACCAATCCCCACACCCCCTCACCAACCCTATGTCTCACCTTTCTGCTAGCGATCCTTGCAACCCAGGCCAAGGGAGAGCATCCTGTTTCTCCCAAAACCAGGATTTAGCTTTGAGACATGCTAAGAGATGTAGAGACAGTAAGACACCAGGAAAATCTGCAAGCATTTTCTCAGATCCAGGTGTAAAAAGAGTACACCATTTTTAATCCAGGTTCATACAAAGTCAGTCATTGGTGATCTAGCAGCAGCAGCCACTGCAGTCAGTTTAGACTTGGCCCAGAGATTGGAATGCTGGCTCTGGAGTAGGGGAAGGGCCCTCACAGCCACATTTGAGTGGTGAGTGTGGAGAGTGCCCCAGCAGTACAGACTGGATTAGGCTCTCTTTTGTCACAGGACTGGAGCAGGAGAAGAGTTGCTGAAACCAAAGTTTCTCTTGAGCTGTGTGACTTCCAGCCAGGTACAGCTTTGCAACTTGAAACTGGTCTGCAAGTGTTATTACTGCGCGCCCAAGTCTGCTCCCATGGTCAGTTGGGTGAGGATGCCCCAATAGCTCTGAGGAGAGGTAAGGAGGTAGACTCCATTTTCCTGGAAATCTGACACTCAGTGTGGATTGCCCCTATGGGAGGGAGAAGCACAGCCAATAAAGTTGCCCTTAGTCAAAGGAAATGTGCGTATAGTGCCAGTCACTAAAGGAGGCAACATCAATGCCTTTGAATTGACTTGAAGAGGGTGTCATATCTCACGCCCTATCCACCTCCCCAGTCAGTGCATTGCTGCAGACATGGCAACAGCAACTCCTACTGGGGCTCAGGGAGCATGGGATAAAAGAGGCACTTCTTCAGCTTCTCTAGAAGCTCTACTGCTGCTGAAGACCAGTGACACTGGAGGAGGGCACCTTTCATGCTTCTCCATTGCCTCCACCTCCACTGAGTGTGAGCACATGCAGAATAAGAGTCTCCTGCTGGCTCCTACTCTTAAGATGACTGGACTGCAGCCTAAATTATACCAGCAAACAAAAATACATTGCTAAAACAAGCCATGTCTAAAAAAGCCACTGTAGGAATCCATCTACAACCAAGAAACACATACAATCCTGGCATTCTGAAAGCATCCAGAAATGAAGCCAATTGATTATACATAACATACACCACGGTCATACCTTTGAGGGGAAAAAATTTAAAAAGTAAAAAGCCCAATTCAAATTTTAGCAAATTAAAAAAAAAAAAAGCGGAAGAAGATCCAAGATGGCTGATTAGGAACAGCTCAGGATTGCAGCTCCCAGTGAAAGCACAGAGCGTGAGTGGACGCCGCATTTCCAGGCGGATTTTTATTGCCCACAGACTAGGAGATTCCCAGGCGGAGGAGCCCTACGGGTCGCCAGCGCGGCTCTTTTGGCCAGCGGGGCTGTTTTGCCGGTGCCCCGGCGTGGCAGTTCTCCGTACAAAATACGCTAGTCTGGGTCTCCATTCTAGCTGGCAAGTGGAGCTTCGGGAAGGCAGAATTGCCCATTCATCTGATTAAAAAGGGGTCTGAAACAG
>CAUYLG010018503.1:0-11549 GCA_963573385.1 Cacajao melanocephalus
GTCAAGACCCCTCTAGGAGAAAAACTTAAAAATGGTGCGTCCCTTTACTTGCTCTCTGAGGATACCCTGCTTGGCAATGGAGAATTTCTAATAAACCTGCTTCTTTCACTGCATTCTGCAACTTGTCTTAAATTCCTCCCATTGTAAGATATAAAAACCCTCCCCTGGGGTCTGTATCGGGACCTCTTTTTCCATTAACAAGATGATAGCTTCCCTTTCTGGCTAAAGAGTCGGGGCTAGAAAGCCACATGGGACAAGAAGCCAAGTCCCATTATGTGTTTGACTGGGCATTACCAAGATCTGAGCTGAAGAGAGGCCAAAAGGTGTTGTAAATTATACCCAGGATTTGTTTTAACCAGGTATAAGGAAACATGCAAACATGAAAATTGCTGTCAGGAAGGAAGTTGTTTTTTATACTCACAGAGCCCTGGAAACAGGAAGTATGGCACACCATGCATGGCCACCTGGGGAGGCACCAGGATGGGGCAGGAGGCAGAGGGAGTGAGGCTGGAGTCATGCACAAGAGCCTTTATTGTGGTTCCGTGGAAAGGCCAGGCCAGGCGGGACCAGCAGGCTGAGGACTGGCTGTGGGCTAGGCAGCACCGGAGCTGCCCCTAGTTTCCCGGTACCTGGCCCAAGGGTGGTTAGGGCGGAGGCCTGGAGTGTCATCCTCTGTCATAGAGGCAGGTGGGGGTGTGGACCTTGGATTGGCTGGTTTCCCTATGGAAGGCACACTTGCAGACAAGTGGTTACCATCTCTAGGAATTAGTGGGCCCTGGGAGGGGCAGTCTCTTCAAGATCAGCAAGGGCCCAGATCCCAAATCATCAGGAAATAGGGAACATAAAACAACATGAGGAATGCAAAAGACTCAGTTCAATGTGGGAACCGAGGATCGGGAAACAGGGATAGTTGGGGTGCTGGCAAGTTGGAAGGTAAGAAGTGGTTATATGGGAGTTAACCAGACACGGTGGCACACACCTGTGGTCCCAGGCACTACAGAGGCTAAGGCATGAGGATACCTTGGGCCCAGGACCTCAACGCTGCAGTCACCTATGATCACAACACTGTACTCCAGCCTGGGCAACAGAGCAAGACCCTGCCTTTAAAAAATAAATCATAAAAATAAAATAAAATAAAATAAAATAAATGGGTGTATGTGGATCTACTAGTTCTTCAACGAGGACCTTGAGGATGCCTTAAGGCTGCCCTCAAACAGGCTGACTTTAGCCTTCTGGTGTCTTATATCTAACGTCTTAAAGGCAACCCCTCATGTAGTTTAGAAACAGAAAATGGTCTTCCCAGCTAGAGCATTTGTCTCCTCATCTCATGGAACACAAAAATCAAGGCAAATGTCTATGCAAAGAATTTTTTTTTAATTAGTGAATTTATGTGAAAAACTTGACAACGATATACAATTTAAATCACATTTAACTGGTACATTTAGCAATTCATCTCCATTCCAATGAATAAAATAACAGCCATCTGAGCTATTCCAGAAAAACCCAGCGAGGCAGCTTGCTCCTCTGCGTGCAGGGACGTCTGCTTTCCATCAGGTTTAGGATAGATCCAGCTCCCCCTGCTGATGCATTTCTGAGGACAAGGCAGACGAAGGGAGAGGCTGCCAGGCTGGCAGAAGGGCATATGTACATGATGGCCATGGGCAAAGCCACCCAAGTGGACCAGCCACATTCCCTGCAATCTCTGACACAGCCAAGTCCAGCTGAGACATTAGACAGAGTCCGTGGAGACAGGAAGCTGAGGCTGCCTAAAGCCAATGCGTCTGGTGTAATTGAAAAGGTCTTTGGCAGATGGCACTGGGGGCAACAAGTGCTGTCCTCTGAGACAGCTGAGGCCATTCCTCCATCTCCTTCCTCTGTGGTCTTGGCAACTGCACTTGCTCCAGCACAAAGAAACACTGAAGCCACGGGACGCTAGTGACCCAAAGAAAGAAGAGCTCTGTCAATTCCTTCTCGGCTTCCCATCAGGCACAGAGGCATCGAAGCCACTGGCTACGGGTTCCCATCCATTGTTGTAACCATCAAACATGAGCGCTCTCCCTCCAAGCCAGTAACTGGGAGACGTGCTGTGTGCATAAGCAGCTATGCGCTGGTTATGGCAAGAATAACCCCAGGCTGCCCTTTGATAGGGTCAGCACCCAAGATCCAGGCAAAGAACGAAGGAGAGCAAGGAGTCTCCCAAAATCAGCAATCACTTCTTGCTGGTTGGACCGGACGGTGCTGGCAGTGGAAACAAGACACATCCTCTCTACCCTCAGGAATTCAGTCTAGTGGGAAAGCCAAGGAAGGAATGCAAACAAACACTCTGAGTCGATGTGGTGTGTATGGTGAGAGGAATGTGGATGAAGCATAGAAATAGCACAGTGGGGCATTTGAGCTGCATTGTTTATTTGTTTGTTTTGAGACGAAGCCTCTCTCTCTCTCTCTCTCTCTCTCTCTCTCTCTCTCGCCCAGGCTGGAGTGCAGTGGCATGATTTCAGCTCACTGCAACCTCTGCCTCCCAGATTCAGGTGATTCTCCTGCCTCAGACTTCCAAGTAGCTGGGACTACAGGCATCCGCCACCACATCCGGTTACTTTTTTGTATTTTAGTAGAGATGGGGTTTCACCATATTGGCCAGGATGGTCTTGATCTGTTGACCTCGTGATCCACCCTCCTCGGCCTCCCGAAGTGCTGGGATTAAAGGTGTGAGCCACCACGCCCGGCCCTTGAGCTGCGTTTTAAAGCATAGGAAGGATCTCAGCAGAGCAGGGAGGAGAGAGAATTGATGTTGCAGCCAGAGGAGCACAGTGTGCACAGGCAGGGAGGCAGATGCTCCGCACATGTTCAGGAGAGGCAGGTGCCGCTGCGGCTGGAGGGAGGAGACTCAGCGGGCAATGGGCAGAATCAAGTCAGAGAGACCAGGGGTGGGAGGCCCCGGAAAGCCAGGGAGGAGGTTATGTGCAGTTGGTTCATCCATCAGTCATTTTTTTTTTTAAGACTAAGTCTTGCTCTGTCACCCAAGTTAGAGTGCAGTGGCACGATCTCGATTCACTGCAGCCTCCACCTCCCATGTTCAAGTGATTCTCCTGCCTCAGCCTCCCAAGTAGGGATTACAGGCATGCACCACCATGGCCAGCTTGTATTTTGTATTTTTAGTATAGTCAAGGTTTCACTATGTTGGCCAGGCTGGTCTCGAATTCTTGACCTCTGGTGAACTGCCTGTTTTGGCCTCTCAAAGTGTTGGGATTACAGTCATGAGCCACTGCGCCCAGCCCCTCAGTTATGTTTGAATTAGGGGCATGAGGTCAGAGCTGCACTTTGGGGGATGTCTCTGGCAGCATCGGTGAGATGGGGCAGAAAAGTCTAGAGGCAGAATATGGTCAAGGTTTTGACAATGGTCACACAGGAGGGAGGGACTCCTCACTGGAGGTGATGGCCAAAGAAATGAGGGCCGTGAAAGGAAAGAAGCAGCCAGAATTGGGGCAGGAAAGGGGAGGCCACAGAGAGAGAAGACAGAGAAGTTCTGAGTTTTGAGAGGTGCCCAAAGGTGGGAGGTTACTGGTAGATGAAAGGCTGGTGCTGGAAGAGGTCACAGCAAGGGACAATCATGACATGCACTGGGACAGCACTTTTATTTACACGGTCCCCTGGATGCTCCTGTTCATGACACCCGGTGAGGTTGGCTCAAGCAGGTGTCATTTCTGCCAGCTGAGTGATGAGAAACCAGAAAGAGTCATGCTAGAATTAGAGCCTGGGTAAGTGCTGGAACCACTCAGTGAGCCGTGATCACACCACTGCACTCCAGCCTGGGCAAGAGAACAAGTCTTGGTCTCAAAAAAATAAATTAATTAAAAGAATTTGTCAAATGAATGAACGAGTAACTAGACTTTCCATGGAGTCCTTCCTTTCCTGGGCTGAGGAGATTTGTCTTGGACCCCAGGGGGGGTCCAGTTAGTCATTCATTCATTTGACAAATTCTTCTTCTTCTTTTTTTTTAAACAAAGTCTTGCTCTGTCGCGAAGGCTGGAGTGCAGTGGCATTACAATGGGTCACTGTAATCTCAACTCCTGGACTCAAGCGATCCTCCCACCTCTGCCTTCCTAGTAGCTGGAATTGCAGGCCCATGCCACTATCACTGGCTAATTTTTTATTTTGTGTAGAGGTGGGGGTCTCACTATGTCACCAGGCTGATGTTGAACTCCCGGGCTCAAGTGATCCTCCCACCTAGGTCTTCCAAAGTGCTGGGATTACAGGCATGAGCCACCGTGCCCTGCCTGAGAAATTCTTCTTCAAGTACCAGACAGTGTCCTAGGTGCTGGCGATTCACTGGTTAAGAAAAGAGACAGGTATATCTGCCATCGTGGAGCCTACGTTCCTGTAAACGGTAGAACAGACCAGCTGGCCTTTTGTCAGTTTTCCTAGAAACCCAGAGTCCCCCAGGAGAAGCAAATTGCAAGGCAAATCTGCCTCACAGATGAAAGCTGCTCCACTAACATCTGCCACAGAAACTACAGTTGGACGCATGCGTAGTCTAAACATACAGATTCAGAACAAGAGCCAGGGAAAGCCTGGCCTCAGATGAGTCCTGGGAGCATTTAGGCACAAAGGCTGCTTCTGGTGGACTTTCAGGGAGAAATGTATCATTCTTCCCTATTCTCTTTTCCTTGTATCTAAAACTCAACAAAAGCCTTTGTTCTTCACTTAGTACCAATAATTGACGTCTATGAAGAAGGTTTCCAATACACCCATGTTTTTAGCAGCCTCCTTCACAATAGCCAAAAGGCAAAAGCAACCCTAGGCCCATCAACAGAGGAATGGATAAACAGAATGTGGTCTACCCACCCAGTGGAATAGTATTTGACCTTTAAAAAGGGAGGAAATTCTGACCCATGACACAACGTGGGTGAACTTTGAGGATATTATGCTAAGTGAAGTCAGCCAGACACAAGAGGATGAATATCATGTGATTCTACTTACATGAGGTCCCTAGAGGAGTCAAATTCATAGAGGCAGAAAGTAGACGCCAGTCGTGGTGGCTCACATCTGTAATCCCAGAACTTTGGAGGCCAAAGTGGGAGGATCACCGGAAGCCAGAAGTTTGAGACCAGGCTGGGCAACACAGTAAGACCTTGTGTCTGCAAAAAAATTTATAAATTAGCCATGTGTGGTGACACACACCTGTAGTCTTACCTGCTCGGTTGGCCGAGGTGGGAGGATTGCTTGAGCCCAGGTATTCAAGGTTGCAGTGAGCTGTAATTACATCACTACACTCCAGGCTGGGCAACACAGCGATATTCTCTCTCTCCTCTCTCTCTCTCTCAAAGAGGAAGAAGAGGAGAAGGAGGAGGAGGAGGAAGAGGAAGAAAGAAGAAGAAGAGGAGGAAGAAAAAGAAGGTAAAAATGATGGTTGATGACTGCTAGTGCTGTGGGGAGGGGAGGTGGAAATTATTTAATAAGGACAGAGTTTCACTTCAGAATGATGAGAGGAGTTCTAGAGATGGTTAAAAATGGTTAGCCAGGCAGAGTGGCTCATACCCGTAATTCCAGCACTTTGGAAGACTGAGGTGGGAGGATCGATTGAGCCCAGGAGTTCGAGACCTACCTGGGCAACATGGTGAAACTCTGTCTCTACAAAAAATACAAAAATTAGCCAGGCAAGGTGGTGTGCACTTGTGGTCCCAGTTAATCAGGATTCTGAGGAGGGAGGATCGCTTGAGCCTGGGAGGCACAGGTTGCAGTGACCCAAGATCACATTCTAGCCTGGGCGACAGACAGAGACTGTGTCTAATATAATAATAATAATAAATAAAAATGGTTGCAAACTAAAGAGTGACTTTTATCTCATGTGTGTTTTACTGCAATCTTTTCTGACAGAGGTTTCCAGGCCGCCAGCAGGAAAGAGCAAATCTCTTCCCCTGTCTGCTTCTTAGTCTTGTCATCCTTAATAAGAGGGGCTGGACTAGAGGCTGCTGGGTCTGCAGTCTAACGTTTCTATGGTAACCACAATAGGCAGCTGCCTGGCAGGCAGGATCTCACCTGGCCTCCCTCCCATCCACTCCGTTCTCTAAGCTGCCACACAGAGAACAAACATCAGCATCTGGTGCCTCTCTCTGCATCTCACGCCACCACCCAGCAATGCTGAAGCTCAGATTTTCAAGCAGGCCCTTCCCTGGTTTATGTCCAGGCAGTCACACCCCGCCCCCTAGAACACGTTCTTCCTTTTCTCATAACCACCCTTAACCTTGCTCATTAAAAGCTCCTCCCCTTCCTGCGTACTCTTGGCAGCTCAGCTGGAATGTCCCTTCCTCCAGGAAGCCTTCCCTTCCCGACTGCCTAGATGACGTTAATATTCCCATGGCACCCTGCCTCCTCCCAAGGAAAGACAGTCATGCAACAAACCGCCATGAGGGTGAGCAATTTCAGACAGCAAGACAAGGGACAGTCTTCCCTGATGGCTTTTATCTACATTAGAGAGGCGCTGTGAGCATGTGGGGGGGGAGGGAGAACCCCGCAAGAGCCGAGGCAAGGGTCTGAAGACTCAGCATGTTCTCATATAAATATGGAATTAGAAAAGAATTAGAGATATAGTTACATAGTTATTCCTATATATAATCATAAATAATCACATAGCATTTATATGTAATCATAAATATATGTATCTATATAATCATCTAATCTTTTATCTTACAAATAAGCCTCTGGTCAAGAAGTATGGGACTGAAGTGGCACTGGAAAAGAGGTGACCCTAAAGCAAGATGCTCTGACTCCTCTGTCACGCCCACATAAGGGCTGCTGGAGGATGCCTTGGCTGTGCGACAGTGTCAGCGCTGGGAAAGTGCCCGTTGTTTAGCCAGCCAGGGAAGGAGACATCCAAGATGGCCGAGACGTCTCCTTCCCCGGAGGAGGAGAAAACTCCACTTCTCCAAGCTCTTGTGGGAGGCCTGACGGCTGTCAGGGAGGCCCACAGACATCCGGGGACTTAATTGTCTCCATGTGGTGCTGTGCTTCAGCAGTCACGTTCCATGGCTACTTTCAAGTTCTGCTTCTGCACCTGGTTCCTCTTTCCTTAGAAGATAAGAATTAATAATAGTAACATAAATCATAGTGACCTTGCTGTTTCTTGACAAGTATGAAAAAAGTGCTGACGCCTTAGGTTTTCTCCTCCCCTGGGCTTCTTCAAAGTCTCGGGCCCCCTATCTCCAAGACACTATGTAGCGATATCTCTAATTCTTGTCTAATTCTACCATGCCTGATTTACCTGACCCTATCACTGATCACCATGACCTCATCCTACCTGCTCTTGCCTGCTTTGTATTCAATAAAAATCAGAGAGTACAGGTACTCGGGGCCACTGCTGGACTTGACACCTTGGTTAGCACTGGATCCCTGGGCCCAAACTCTGTTTTCTCTTTCTTTGTGTCTTGTGTCTTTTATTTCCACAGTTTCTCGTCTCTACATCAGCAGAGAGGAACTCATGGGACCCTGTAGGGCTGGACCCTACAAGCATGAGCTTTGGACTCAGAACCCACAGGACTGGAAACCCTAGCTCTCCAGCAGCTGTGTGCCCTTGAGCAAGTGACTTCACTGCTCCTAGTCACAGTCCTCTCTGTAAAGCTGGGCTCAAATTTCCTACCTCTCTGAGGTCTTGAAAAGATGGAGGGAGTGGCTGGCATAGGAAGAGACCACATCCATGCAGCTTTGGACTCCAGCCACTCCCCCACCGGTGACGTCCTCTCTTCTCCTGACCTAGACCCTCCGGTTCCTACCTGTGCCCTACTTTTCCTCCAGCTCACTTCCTAACAGCCAGATTGGCTTTCTAAAAGCTTTTTTTAAAGCTTTCTAAAGTTTTTTTGGGGACAGAGTGATGCTCTGTCACCCAGGCTAGAGTGCAATGGCATAATCATGGCTCACTGAAGCCTTGACCTCCTGAGCTCAAGCAATCCTCCTGCCTCAGCCTCCCAAATAGCTGGGACTACAGGCGCACACTGCCACACCTGGGTAATTTTTTTTAATTTTTAGTAGAGATGATGTCCCACTATCTTATGGGTCTAGTACTGAACTCCTGGACTCAAGAGATCCTCCCGCCTCAGCCTCCCATAGTGCTGAGATTATAGGCATGAGCTACCATGCTCAGCCTAACTGCACTTTTTGTGTGTGCATTTACATTTTTTTCATTTTGGTTTTAGCACATTTATTAATGCATAATTCACATACAGTAAACTGCACATAAGTGTACAGTTTTACACACTGTGACACAGGCACACACCCATGAAAAAAAATCACCACAATCAAGATAATGAATTTATCGATCGCCCCCGCCAAAACGTCCTCGTGCCCTTTGATAATCTCTTCCTACTTCATTCCCCTCCCTCCTTCGCAGGCAACCACTGATTAGCCTTCTGTCACCATATACTAGTTTGCATTGAATGCAATCATACAGCACATTCTCTTTTTTGCCTGTCTTTTTTTATTCAGCAGAATTACTTTGAGATTCATCCATAGAGTAGCAACAGTTCATGTTTTTCGTCGTTGAAAGCGGCATGGTGCTGTATGCATATACCACAGTTTACCTAGTTTTTGCTGGAGTTTTCTTTGTTTTTGTTTTGTTTTGTTTTTGAGCCAGAGTTTCACTCTGTCCCCCAGGCTGAAATGCAGTGGTGCAATCTCAGCTTACTGCAACCTCTGCCTCCTGGGTTCAAGCACTTCTCACGCCTCAGCCTCCCAAGTCGCTGGGATTACAGGTGCGTGCCACCACATCCAGCTAATTTTTGTATTTTTAGTAGAGAAGGGGTTTCGCCATGTTGGCCAGGCTGGTCTCAAATCCTGACCTCAAGTGATTCGCCTGCCTTGGCCTCCCAAAGTGCTGGGATTACAGGTGTGAGCCACTGCTGCTGGCCAGTTTTTCTGTTTTGTTTTTGTTGTTGTTGTTGTTGTTTTGAGTGACATGGTGCTGCATGCATATACCACAGTTTGTCTTTTTCGGTTACCTGTTCATGGACATTGTGTTCGTCTCGGTAGGAACACATGCTTCCATCTCTCCTGGGTAAATATCTAGGAATGCAATGGCTAGATCCATAGGGTAGTATTGTTTAACTTTTTAACAAAGTGCCAAACTATTTTCCAAAGTGGTTGTACCACTTTACATTCTCACCAGTCGTGCATGAGAGTTCCATTTGCTCTGCATCCTTGTCCTCAGCTGGGAAGGTCAATCTTTTTTTCATTTTAGCCATCGTGAGAGGTGTGTCCTGGCACCTTCTGAGAGTTTCATGACTAAGGATGCTGAGCATCTTTTCATGTGCTCATTTGTTACCTGTGTATTTTGTTTGGTAAATTGTCTGTTCAAAAGAAGTTTCAAAAAAAAAATTGCAAAAGCTAAATCTGTTCTATAAATTTTTCTATGAGCTTAATTTCTATGCTTGATTCCACTATCTAAAGCTATTATGATTTTTTTCATATTAAAAAATTGTGGTGAGAAATATATACATAACATAAACTTTATCATTTTAACCTTGGCTAAGTGTACAGCTCAGTGGCACTAAGAACTGCAGGAGAGGAGAAGGAATATTTCTTAGTTGAGGCTGAATCCTGAGAAAAAAAGATAGATTATTAAGAGAAAAGCAAACAAAAGTTTAATAATGTGTACTTCTTGTATATATGGAAGATATGAAGAGAAATGAGTGAATATCAAAGAGCTGGCTTAGAAAATCAGGCTGAGACACCATCTTCTCAACTGAAACGAAGAAAGAAGGATATGGGGAAGGCCTATTATAAGATGTTGGCCGGGCGCCATGGCTCATGCCTGTAATCCCAGCACTTTGGGAGGCTGAAGCGGGCAAATCACTTGAGCTCAGGAGTTCGAGACCAGCCTGCTCAACATGGTGAAACCCTGTCTCTACTGAAAAAAAAAAAAAGGGCCAGGTATGGTGGCATGCACCTATAGTCCCGGGTACATGGAGGCTGAGGCAGAAGAATCCCTTGATCTCAGGAGGCAGAGGTTGCAGTGAGCCTAGATCGTGCCACTGCACTCCAGCCTGCACAACAGAGCAAGACTCCATCTCAAAAAAAAAAAAAAAAAAAAGAAGAGGCCCAGGAAAAGTACAGTAAACAAGGGTAAGATTTGTGATGCAGATTTAAATTCATGCCTTGTCCAATGAAGGGAGTCTAGTGATTTAGAATCACCTGTCTCTGACACCCTTACTATAAAGATTTCCTTTTAGATGTAAACTCCCCTTACAAAGAGTAACTTCTACTCTGTTTTCAGAATTTCTCCTGTGTCTGCAGTTTCTCAAAATAATCAGCTCAAAATAATCCTTATGTCAAAGAGGCATATTTTGGGATAGCGTATTCTGGTCTCCTATCATACATCCGCATCATGCAATTATCACTACCATCCATCTACAGAACTTTTATCATCTTCCCAAAATGAAGCTCTGTAAACATGAAGCAATAATTCTCCACTCCTTCCCCACTGCTACTGCTAACCACCTTTCTACTTTCTGTCTTTACAAATCTGACTCCTCTAGGCACTTCCTATAAGTGGAATTTCACAGTTATTTGTCTTTTTGTGACTGGCTGATTTCACCCAAAATAATGTCCTCAAGTTTCATCCACATTCTAAGTAGCATGTGTCAGAATTTCCTCTCTTTTTTATTTATTGTTATCTGCTTTACTTATTTATTTATTTTTGAGATCGTCTTGCTCGGTCACCCAGGCCTGAGTGCAATCATGGCTTACTGCAGCCTTGAACTCCTGGGCTCAAGCAACCCTCCCACTTAAGCCTCCTGAGTTGCTGGGACTACAGATGCACATTACCATGCCTGGTTAATTTTTTTTTTCCTTTTGTAGAGCCAGGGTCTGGCTATGTTGACCAGGCTAGTTTCAAACTCCTGGCCTCAATCGATACCCTGCCTCAGCCTCCCAAAGTTCTGGGATTACAGGCATGAGGCACCAAACCTGGCTAGAATTTCCTTTCTTTGTGGGGCTAAATACTATTTCAGGGAGAGAGATCCAAGATGGCTGACTACTAGCAGCTCAGGATTGTAGCTCCCAGAGAAAGCGCACAGAATGAGAGGACGCCACACTTACAGATGAATTTTTGTTGCCCACGGAGCAGGAGATTCCCAGCGGAGGAGCCCCACGGGTCGCCAGCGTGACTCTTGTGGCCGGCATGGCGGTTTTGCCGGTGCCCTGGTGCAGCAGTTCTTGCTGCAGAGTGAACGGGACTGAGTCCCCTTTTAGTCGACGTTTGAAGCTCTGGGAAGGCAGGTTCGCCTATTTACCTGATTGAAAAAGGGATTCAAGAGGGAAGCCAAACCAGAGATTCCCGGGCAGAAAAGCACCATGAATCTTAATGCCGCTGTTTTAGTTGGCACAGTGGGTTGCTCAGATTTCGGCGCTGGGAATCAATAAGTTGGACGTCCACTCAGAGACCTAATTTGAAAGTTGGCAATTACAAATGACAGGTGGATAAACTTACAATGATGGGAAGAAACCAGCGTAAAAAGGCTGAGAATACTCAAAATCAGAATGCCTCTCCTTCTACAGGGGAT
>CAUYLG010018506.1:0-24283 GCA_963573385.1 Cacajao melanocephalus
GGATATGAAATTCTGGGTTGAAAGTTCTTTTCTTTAAGGATGTTGAATGTTGGCCCCCACTCTCTTCTGGCTTGTAGGGTTTCTGCTGAGAGATCTGCTGTGAGTCTGATGGGCTTCCCTTTGTGGGTAACCCAACCTTTCTCTGTGGCTGCCCTTAGCATTTTTTCCTTCATTTCAACCCTGGTGAATCTGACAATTCTGTGCCTTGAGGTTGCTCTTCTTGAGGAATGTCTTTGTGGTGTTCTCTGTATTTGCTGAACTTGAATATTGGCCTGCCTTGCTATGTTGGGGAAGTTTTCCTGGATAATATCCTGAAGAGTATTTGCTAGCTTGGATTCATTCTCTCCATTACATTCAGGTACACCTATCAAACGTAGATTAGGTCTTTTCACATAGTCCCATATTTCTTGAAGACTTTGTTCATTCCTTGTTACCCTTTTTTCTCTAATCTTCCCTTCTCATTTTATTTCATTGAGTTATATTCAACCTCTGATATCCTTTCTTCTGCTTGGCCAATCTGGCTGCTGAAACTTGTGCATGCTTCGCGAAGTTCTCGTGTTGTGTTTTTCAGCTCCATCAATTCACTTATATTCCTAAGTTGTTTATTCTCATTAGCATTTTGTCAAATCTTTTTTCAAGGTTCTTAGTTTCTTTGCATTGGGTTAAAACATGTTCTTTTAGCTCAGAAGTTTCTTATTACCCATCTTCTGAAGCCTGATTCTATCAATTCATCACATTCATTCTCCATCCAGCCTTGTTCCCTTGCTGGTGAGGAGTTGTAATCCCTTGTAGGAGATGCATTCTGGTTTCAGGTGTTTTCATCCTTTTTGCACAAATATGGTTTCTTCCCATCTTTGTGGATTTATCCACCTGTCGTCTTTGTAGTTGTTGACTTCCAGATTTGGTCTCTGAGTGGACGTTGATTGATGAAGTTTGTTGATGATGAAGTTATTTCTTTCTGTTTCTTAGTTTTCTTTCTAATAGTCAGGTCCCTCTGCTGTAGGACTGCTGAGGTCCACTCCAGGCCCTGCTTGCCTGGGGATCACTTGCAGCTGCTGCAGAACACTAATGGTTGCTGCCAGTTTCATCTTCTGCTATCTTTGTCCCAGAAGGATACCCACCAGATGTCAGTTGAGCTCTCCTTTATGAGGTGACTCTTTGGATATACGGGGGTCAGTGAGCTGCTTGAAGAGACAGTCTGTCCTTTATAGGAGCTCACATGCTGAGCTGTGAGCTCTGTTGTTCATTCATAGCTGCTGGGCAGGTACATTTAAGTCTGCTGCAGCTGAACTCATAAACCCCATTTTTTTTTCCCCAGGTGCTCTGTCCTGGGGATTTAGAGCTTTATGAGTTTCTGTTGTCCTGCTGCCTTTTTTCAGGGCTGCCCTGCCCCGGCAGGAGGCAGCCTAGTAACTATCTGCCTGCAGAGGCTTTGCTGAGCAGCTGTGGGCTGCGCCCAGCTGCCGTGTGAACTTCCCTGCAGTCCTGTTTATACGAGTATAGTTAGAACTGCTTCGGCAACGGTGGCCCACATCTATAATGGCGGACTCTCTCTGTAAAGGTGGGCTGCCTTGGCAATGGCAGGCTGCCTTGGCATTTCAGGCTGCCTCAGCAATGGCAGACTACCTCCACAGTAGTGGACTGCCTTGGTAATGGTGGACGCCCCTCCCCCACAGAGCTGGACCGTCCCAGGTTCAGCTGTGCTTGCTGTGAATCTCTCAATCCAGAGCTTTTCAGATTGCTTTTTGTGTGTGTGTGGGGGTGGGACCAGCTGAGCCTGATTACCTGGCTCCCTGCCTCAGAGCTCTTTTTTTTTTTTTTTTTTTTGAGTTGAATGGGCAAGTCTCTGTCCCAGGTGTTCCAGTCGCCTGTTGAAAAGGTGCTGGGATCTGTGTGATTTCCTGTGTAGTGACCCACTGTGCCGGATGAAACAGCTGCGCTGAGATTCATGGTGCTTTTTTGCCCAGGAATCTCCTGGCCTGGCTCCCAATTCAGTCCCCCCACCTTTTTTTTATCTGTTGAATGGATGACTATCCCAGGAGCTCCAATTGCCAGCTAAAATGGCGCCCCGATCCGTGTATTTTGTGCGGAGAACCACAGTGCTGGGGCGCCGGCCAAAACGGCCTCAGGAGCCAAAACAGCTGCTCCAGACAAAACAGCCATGCTGGTGACCTGTGGGGCTCCTCCGCATGGGAATCTCCTGGTCTGTGGGCAATAAAAATCTGTCTAGAAATGCGTCATCGACTCACCCTCTGCGCTTTCGCTGGGAGCTGCAATCCTGAGCTGCTCGTAGTCCGCCATTTTGGCTCTCCTCCCTTAAAATCCATTCTTGATGATGTACACAATTGTCAATTGTACATTTCCACATTAGCAGCTACATAAGTCTAATGATATTAATTACAACTGATTCGGTTGTAATAACAGAAATACAACTCAAACTAGCCTAGGCAAGAAACAGATATTTGTTTTAAAAGTACTAGAGTATCTCATATAGCCAATCCACTAGAAGTACATGGGAGCATCTGGGTTCAACTTTAATTGACCGCAGGGTATCAGTAGGGCTGGGTTGCCTCAGTGGTTTATTTTCTAGGTGCTTGGATTCAGTTTCTTGCATTATAGACCATCTTTATTCATATAAATGGAAATTTTGTTGCCAATAGCTGTTAGGCTTCACATCCCTTAGTTATAACCATCAGAGAGGACAGAGGAACAACTTTAGCTTAGCTCCAGATTTACACATATTATATATATATTTAAGTTTTCTACATTTACTATAATTACATATACAAAATTTATACATATGATATATATATAAAATATATATATATAAATATATATATATATAATATATATTTTTTGAGACAGAGTCTCAGTCTGTCATCAGGCTGGAGTGCAGTAGTGCAATCTTGGCTCACTGCAACCTCTGCCTCCTGGGTTCAAGTGACTCCCCTGCCTCAGCCTCCCAAGTAGCTGGGACAACAGGCACACGCCACCACACCTGGCTAATTTTTTGTATTTTAGTAGATACAGGGTTTCACCATATTGGCCAGGATGGTCTCAATCTCCTGACCTTGTGATCCACCTGCCTCGGCCTCCCAAAACGCTGGGATTACAGGTGTGAGCCACAGTATCCAGACTGAATATATATTATTAAATATATTTGTATTTATATTTTATCAAATATAAAATATAGTAATATATATTTTAATACATATTTTATATATAATTACAGTGAATGATTCTTGGAATCCATCTCCAAAAGCATCATTAAAGAATTAAGGATAATGTAGCAGAGACCTGGCAACTGGAGACGTTCCCTCTTCCCATGGAAGAAAGAGGTGTACCAGGCGCCATTCATTCACGGCTACTACAAATAATGTGTATGATATGACAGAAAGGACTTCATTGTCACTGCCTACCACTACATCACCCAGAGCCTAGAATTGGGTTATCTAATTGTTTCGCACAATGTAGAGTGTTATTAGAGACTGACTTGTCATCTTTTTCTAGATAATACATCTATACTTCTGAATTGAGGAAACAAAATAATATTTCTATGATTCATGAAATTTACTAGTTTTGTATTATGCCTCTATTATGGAAAGTAATGCCGGGCAATCAACTGGCACTGTGTTTAGCCAAAAAATCTTTAAAAAGTGATGCATGAAGTTTTTAAAAATAAGAGCAGTTTTCTTCAGTTGCCACGTACAGATTTCTTCATCACCTTTACCATTCATTTTGGTAGCTGACAGTTTCAACTTCCGTTTCATAAACTGCCAAATGTGAACATTATTTCTAGAAACTTAGTAAGTTAGCTGTTTCTGTGTTTATTACAAGTTGACTAATTTGATTCTTCCAGAATATAGCAGAATTCTGCTCTCTAAGAAAATATATCACAAACATATATAAATCATTTTATACTCTATATTATTTTATATCATCTAGCCATATGACTTTGATGTACACATGCTTCAAAATATAGTATATAATTTATTTTTAACTAGGGCTAAAATATACTAGGGCTAAAATATATGTCCAATTTTAAAAGCCATCTGTATTATGCTCCTTGGAAAAACATATATATTAACTTTTGCCTAGAGTTACTATGTAAACTTCAACATAGTTGATTATTATTGATTTTTTTTAAAGGTTCCACTTGATTTTTTTTGGCCTTTTTAGGTAAATAATATTTGTTCCATTTCTTAGCAAAATTATCTGGATTATTGACTCTACCTCAGCTTTTTAGGTCACTTCAGAGAAATTCAGCACTTTTTCTTTTCCCTCTCCTGTATTTCTCTCATCAGCTTTGAAAATCATAATTATCATTAGTTATATAATAAAATAAATGAACTAATCTTAATTAAGTGCTTTCATTGTGCCAGGTACTGTACTTAACACTGACACTCGTTTATTTCCTTTAGTAATTTTTAATACGTTCTTCCTTCCAACAAATATTTATTAAGCTGCTACAATGTTGGGGACACAAAATGAAACAAAACAATTCTCTGTCTTCAAGTTCCCTATGGATGGTGGAGGAAATAATAGTGGTGCACATAGATAGTATGTAGTGTCAAATAGTGATTAAGACCTATGAAGAAAGAGATACCAGGTTAAGAAGAGAGAGAAAGTGTCAGGGTTGCTATTTTGAATGGAGTGGTCAAGGAAGACCTCTGGAAGGAGGTACCATTTGAGCAGAGACCTGAACAAATTAAGAGAGTAAAATATATGAATAGCTGAAGAAAGAAGATTTTGACATTGGGATCTGCAAGTGTAAACTGTGACAGAAGACAGTCAGAAAGCCTGTGTGAGAGAGGGACACAATTTGACTTACACTGATCAGTGTTGGTTAAAAGCACAATTTCTAGAGCCAGGCTGCCTGAACTTGGGTTAATGTGCCTCCACATTCTCGCTATGATTGTGGCAAATTACCTTACCTTTCTGGGCTTCAGTTTTCCCACTGAAACGTAAAGATGATGTGCATCCCTTCCTCATAGTTTGGATGTGACGACTAAGTGAGGAAATCCATATAGAAAGATGAGCTCAGTGTGCAGCATACAGTGAATGCCTGAGAAATGTTAGCTATCATTCTTGTCATTTGTTTTTGTAATGTTGCAATCCAGGATTGTAAGTACCTTAAGGTTGGGGTATAATGGCTTCTACTTTATGGACAGGACCTCTGGTACAACTGCACACCTAAGAAAGTAGACTACCATACACCTGTGCCTATGAAAGTGAGGACTCTGATATTGTTGGGGAGGGACTCTACACTCTCTTTAATTGCTTTCCATCAAAGGAAGAATAAATTGAGAATGATTAAATTAAGTGAACTGGAGAAAGCCTATTACTAATGTAAATCATTATAAAAGCTTCAGTAGGCAAAGAAGTAAAAAAGTAGAGAATATAATGTAGTATCTTTGGATAGTCTTCTGGTAGACAATTAAATTGCTAAAAGTGAGACAGTACCATTAATAATTGCACATTTCGTTTAGTATATAATTATTCATTGTGGCCTCACGAGCTTTCTTAAGCTTAGAAATGGAAGTGACCCTTTTATTCTGACTGTACTTATTCCTCTGAGTGTCTAAAACTGTCTCCATTTATCTTCATTCATCTTGTACCTAATGCATAAGGAAGGGAATACTTCTTTGTCTCTTTTAGACTAAAATGACAAATGAAAACATTCATTCCTCTATAAGAAGACAAGGAATGCTACCTTCCTAGAGATAATAAATATGCTGACTTATTACATGTCTACTATCCCAACTGAAAATGATATTTCTGGACAGAAACTTTTTAAAAACAGCAGTCGATTGTGGTATAATATAATGGTTCTAAAACAGCTCAATTCTCTACTCAAAATATGTCACAAATTAATTAAAAAAAGATAATTCCTTAGCAAAATGCTTAAAACTACTAATCACTAACTATTGCCTGACCACAACTTACCAAACAGATAATTATATCCTCTGTTTATAGAGTTCCTTTCAGTTGCAAATAACTTTCATAACTAGTACCTTTTCTGATTAAAATAATAATGCTTAATTTATTAAGACTATGTACTATGTCCCAGATTCTTCTCACAACAGCTCTGAGGTGGATTCTATTACTCTCTAATTTACAGATCAGAAACTGATATGGAGAAATATAAAATAATTTCCCTCAATCTTTCAGAAATATTGAACCATAAATCAGATTCCTGAATCTTCCCTTAAGCATCTTAAAACCTTATCCCTTACCCTGTGGTGAGATAACAGGGCAAGTATTACCGTTATCTTAATTTTTTAAAAAAACATCCAAGATGTTAAGTAATTTGTCCAAGATATAGTCAATGAGAAGCAAACCCTGGACAAGAATTTTAGTTGGGAAGAACGAAGAGTCCCACAGGTGAATAATCATCAACTGTTCCCCTTTCATGCAGTAACAAAGGAGAAAATGAAAATAGTTCAACATTGAAGTTTATCAAACTTAAAAAGAAATCTGTTTCAACCAATTAAAGTTTCTAGTTATGTAAAGATGAAATCTATACCTGACTCATGACTGAATTAAGTTTACTTTCAGTTAGCTTTCTTTCCCTCTAAAATCTTCAAATTGTTTGTTTCATATAATAATTTTGGTCAGGCTCAAATATTATATTTTTTATCAATCTTTCCTGACCCCTTAAATCAAATAGCAACTCTTCCTCATCTAAATCACTATCTGCCACATAACTATCACATTAACCAAATTTATTAACTTCATAGTGCTTATTATTATGTGAACATATTTATTTATTTACTTGTCATGGTCTCTCTCCGTTACTACAATATAAGTTACATGACAAAATTACCTTATCCTTTTGGTTTGCTTCTATAACCTTAATGTTGAGATGAGTTCCTGGAGCATAGTAGATACTCAATAAATATTGAATGCATAAATGAATGGATTCAGCATAATCATTGAGTTATAAACAATGTAGGCACTGACTGTGTGTATATGTGTGAATCTGTGTATGAGTAGAAACATAGATATGCAGACATACACACACACACACACACACACACACACACACACAGATAGAGTGCATTTTTAAAACTGCAGTTCTATTTTAATTCCAGTTCTTTAATTAGCAATCAGATCCCCAACCATATTGTTAGCACTTGGAAAGAGGCCTAATGAAAATATAAATTCAAAGTCGTCTCTAATGAGGGACAACAAGCCAAGAGAGAATGAAAAACTTGTC
Organism: Cacajao melanocephalus; assembly: GCA_963573385.1. Taxonomy (NCBI): domain Eukaryota; kingdom Metazoa; phylum Chordata; class Mammalia; order Primates; family Pitheciidae; genus Cacajao; species Cacajao melanocephalus. The sequence goes on from CAUYLG010018506.1 coordinate 7,220, forward strand.
TACCATACTTGATTAGAAAGCATCTCAAGCCCATCAGATTCAGAAGTATTACAATATTGGAGTTTGACGAGCAATGTAAGAAGTTTTGAGAAAACAATGAAATGACTGAAAACTACTCAATGAGCAGTGAAGTTACAGTGTATAGTTCAAAAAGAATCCTCAAAGTGCATTATAAAATATTTAACTAAAATAACGCAGCCAGATCTGGCACTGAATCAGGATGTCCTAATATTTTTGTGGCTTTTCTGCTTAAATTAAAACAAGAGATTACATAGATCCAATTTACAAAATATGTGAGCTCAAAAGTTGTATGTTTAGGGAAATAATAGACAAACCAATTAAATATAATTACGAAGCTTAGTTAATCTAACTCATACCTTCTACACAACAAAATCGCCAGTTATTGATGTGACCCAAATTCAATCTTTGCATATTACTCGTTAGTGGTTATCATGGATTTGAGCCAGATTTTGAAAAAGCTTTATGAAGCTGATATTTGATTGCCATTCTTGATCCCCTAGGCTTAAGCTCTCTTGGCATTACACTACAAATTGCAGACACTAATAAAAGGGTTCATAAAAAATTGAGATACCAGTTTTGGAAGGAAGCTATGTAATGTTGTAGGCTCCAATAACAAAATAACTGGGCCAGCCATTGGGTATAGGAAAGGTTTTCTGAGAAAAGGACTTCAAATTCAATTGTAAGCATGAGTGTAAATTCACTATTGTGAAAAGGAGGAGAGGGAAAAGGAAGAAGACAGAACAATATGACCAAAGTTCCTAGGTTGCAGAAAACATGGAGCTCTACGGCGATTATACAGCCCATAAAATAGTCAAAGCTGAGACACTGAAGTGGCAAGAAGTGCTTTAGAAGGTGGGAGAGGTGGGCAGGTACAAGATCACGACGGATCTTTTAATATGATTGAAGGATTTTCAGCTTTTTTCTTAACCCAGTGAAAAGCCATTCTGCTTTTCTCTTATATTAATAACAATGAAGTGTGTGTGTGTGTGTGTGTGTGTGTGTGTGTGTCTATGTACACGGAGAGAAGGAGAGTCATATATTAAGCTTAGGAGACAGGTATTAATGGAAGAGAATCAGTTTGAGAGGTTAAATGTATGATTTTTCAGTGCTTTCATGAGCAGTAATGTAGGCAGGAATACTTTAACTTTTAATCACTTTCCTTGGAAATCCCCACTATACTACCAATCTCCAGTTCATGCTCAGTGGCTTCTTTAACCTGAGGAACTGATTGACTAGTATTTATAGAACTGGTCACTTCACTACTGTTGTTGCACTTGGTGATTTAGAATGGAGTCAAATCAGCCCTAAACTCAAAAAATGATGAATGGAGTAGAATTTGTGGGTTGGCGACCTAGAATCCCATCTTCTTATCTTCATTTTTGATAGACCTACTTCTTCTATTTAGATATGCATCCCTGCCCCATAAAGCTAATTATCTCAGGGGAATACATAGACTCAACCACAAAACAGTGTAAGTGCCAATATAAAATAAAAATGCAGGTTTCTTGTTAATAATTATTCAGAATTTCAAGAAGGTGCTAGCAGAGCATTAAACTAATAATGGTGCTCTTCTAAGCCCAAACCCTGTGCTATTGCATAGGTAGCATCACCATGAAGTCAGCTCTTAGAATGTGTCCCGTCTTAGCCCCCAATAAAACCATCAGGTCTCCTGAGAACTCACTCACTATCAGGAGAACAGCCCCCATGATTCAGTTACCTCTGAGGAGGTCCCTTCCTCGACTGTGGGAATGATGGGTACTACAATTCAAGATGAGATTTAGGTGGAGACACAGGCAAACCATATCAGTCCCCAAAAGTGCATGGGTCTGAAACTTCCTCAGTGAAGCATGGTGGGGAAGGGGTCAGTTTGCTCAGTGGCCTCTGCACATTTTTCTATTTCTTGGGAGAGAGAGAAAGGAAGAAATGATCTCTTTGCTTTCTTTACATTTGATGTCTGAAAATATTGCATCCACCCTAAATGGAGCAAATATGTATGATGACAGAAGAACAGAAACTGATAGAATGCGGAGAGTTGATCACATTGTTGAATCCATAAATTAACCAACTCAGACACCCATCATAATTCACAACTTCTTGTTATACTAGGTAATACACTTTCTTTATCGTTTAAGTCATTTTGAGTCAGGGTTTTTGGTATTAGAAGGTAGAAGCATTTCAACTGATAAAAATAATAAAGTCTGTGAAACTAACATTGCTGAAAGAAGTAGTTTCTTATTTGGTAGGTAATATTTGCTGCATTGTTAAATATTTTTAGAGCTTGGAGGAAATGAGTATTACCTAGGAAAATAGAGGTTGGCACTTTATTTCTCGAAAAATAAAGAGATCGTATGACATAAAATAAAATGCAATAACATGATCTCTGTTGGTATAGTCTAAGAAAATAAATGTTTAATTGCAAGATAACTTCCAAGTGAGTAACAATATTCCAGGATTGCTTCTTCTAACATTAAAAATGAATATGTGAATATGTATTTTTATGCTTTTTGTGCTAAAAAATTTTTGTAATGGAACAAGATATCATCCAGAGCTCTCAAAAGGCAAAAGAGAAGGACCACACAGTCTATCAGATAAGCAAGCATCGGAACAAGAGAACAGCTATGAAAATCAATCGGAATAAAATTATGTAAAAGAAAAGTGAAAGTGTTTTCCCTGAGGAATTAATTAGCATAGCTATCCCAATCTGCAACACCCTCTCCATTCATTTTCTTCTTAAGGTTTATGTATGATTACACCCATTCTTTAAACTTGCAACAAAAGAAGAAAAAAGCCAGTGGATCTATTTCATTTACTGAGGTGAGTCTATAAGATTAACAAAAAATATATACTCTGGTTTTATTCACTAACAAAGCTATTTGTGGTAGTTGATGTGAACATAAAATATGATCACATCTAGTTGTTCTATGGTCACATAAAGCCTGATACTCTTGGCTACGGCAGCTGCGAACCTATAATAGAGGCAATAAGAGGATAGAGTCAAGTTCAACTCCAGATCTGACTTAGAAGCCTATGTTCTTAACTCTCACAAATCACAATCTCTACTTGAATATAAAACCATAGCTACAACAGAAGGAACCTTATGCTGGGATGATAAAGAGAAAGAAAAAAACCAAAAGCTGCCAAGGAAGGGACAAGGAAGGTAAGCTAAGTCTAAACTGTAGTGACTCTGTGGCTGAGTGAATCTTAAAGATTATGTGAGGACTTTTTAGAGAAAAAGAAAAATAAACTTCTAGGCAGTGAGTAAAATACATAAATATTTATTGAAGTTCAATCTTACAGATGATTTTGGGTTGTTGTGGATATTAGAACCTATTAGGGAGGTTACTTTAACAATAAGTAACTTTATGCACAAGGTGATTTGGGTCAGGAAAAGAGGACGCAGTGGGTTCCTATACCATGATTTTATCCCTGCCCCCAAGATAACTTAAAATCCTCTTAGGAAACAAAAAATTAAGAAGTAAAATGTTAAATGAAAATAATACATTTAAATAATGTTTCAATGTAAACCACAGGGAATATATTATATGGAAATAAATGACCACTTTCCAAATGGATGGTACAGACTGAATTTTTAGAAGCTCGAAATATTTATATTTGTTTGTTGATGGACACTTAGCTTGTTTCCATATGTTGGCTATTGTGAATAATGCTGAAATGAACATCGGAGGGAAGATGCCTTAAGGATCACATAGTACACCTCAAATATACACAATACAATTTTTTAAATATTTGGAAGTTATTTTTAAATAGATTGGTCAGGGAAGTTGCATGTAGAGAGAAAATTTGAGCTAGGTTTCAAAGGATAGGTTAAATGCATAGTATAGGAATGAGCTGGATTTTCAGGATGGTGGGAAATCATGAGCCAAAGTGCAACCTTAGATGAGTGCATGTGGAACTAATGTGAGCAAAGTTGGAACTTCATGGAAATAAACAGAAATAGGACAAAGTGGAAAAGTGGTTGGTGCCAAGTCCTGGATGGCTTTGACTATGAGCCTGTAACTTTGAAACTAACCATTGTAGATAATCTCACGAGTTTGCTGAGATGTGAAAGTCTAATTTAGAGTTGCACATCTGGCAATATGGTGCAGGATGAAATGAAATGAGAGAGAGGTTAGAGTCAGTTAAACCAGTTTATTGGCAAACATAGGACGACAAATTAGGATATGGATGTGGCAACAGGTATGGGAGAATAAAGGATATTATAAGGAAAAGATTAATAAAAGTTATTAACTGATGGGATAAGCAGGTGAGTGATAATGAGGAGTCTCTGATCATTGTCATACCTTAGCCACATGAATAAATTCAAAGTGTTGCTTTAAGATGACAACAGACCATGTAAGTGGAAATATCAAGCAAGCTGCCTTGTAATAGAAAGCAGAATAGAGATCCGAGAGGTCTCCTCATGGAGAAAACTGTTGTGATTATTGATGGATCCTTTAAAGTACAGAGCATAGACAAAGAATTGCAGAGACACTGTGCTTCCTTTCTTTAGAGGCACTGGCTCATTTCTCTACCTGGAAAGTTCTTGTCTACTTTCTTACCTGTAAAGTCTCAGCACAGAAACCATTCCAGCATGGCTGTCTCTGACAAATGCAGAGTATTTTTGTTTCTTATTTTGGTCTTTCTGGCACCTATTCATTAATTTACCAAATAGTCATTGAGTTGCTAGTACAGTTTTAACATTGCTCTAGCTGTAGAAAAACCAGTGGCAAACAGATAAACAGTGTCCTTGCTTGTTTGGATTAGACACCCAACCAATCAATCAAACTGTCCAACTATATATAATATTTTTGGTGGTGATGAATTGTGTTTTAAGAGGGGAGCTATTATAGATCACGTAGTCAGAGAAGTCTGACAGACAAAACAGGATCCAATCACAGATCTAAAGGATATACATAGAAAAAACATGACAAGAATGGAAAGAGAAAGTTTAGGGAGAGTAACCAGCAACTGCAATGATCTACATGTTTAGTATGTTTGAGAATCAACAAAGAGTCAAATGCAACTGAAGTTGAATCGTTGTATTAGGGGTAGTGCTGGGTGTCAGGAAAGAGTATCAGAAAAGTATTGGAGGACCAGATCTTTAGAGTCTTGTAGGTCATGCTGAAGAATCTGGGAAATCATTGTTTTGACCAGGGAGATCGACTAGATGAGTTACCCTGATTCTAACCAGCAATCTCATAAGTGAAAGTGTCACCAGTGGAGGTGAAGAAGGCCTTAAAGTACCAGTGGATCACACCAAGAAACACTAAAGTGTGGTGAGAAATTTGCAAATGATAACATGGTTTAAAAATGGGGGAGATTGGAGACTGAGAAGTAGAAGGGAAGGGGAAAGAAAAAGAAAAGGGAAAGGCTGTGGTCCACACCGAAGTGTCTATTTCCTCTATCAGGCTGTGCACTGTCTCCAAGCTGCTCATGGAGCCTCCCTGTTTCCTCCTCTGGAGAGTATCCCTAGGCTGTGTGGAACTGACTGACCCAGGAAATTAAGCCAAGAAAAGGATATCTGATAGCTAATGATTGATGTAGGGCATAAAGAGTCAGTCCCTTTTCTTTGAGGGCAACTCTGAACTGCAGTTCAAGCTCTAGAACTCTCACCTATGGGCCAAGCCAAAGCTATACTTCCTGAGACCACATCCTTGCTGAATTCTTGAATCCCTTCCCTATCACATCCAGCTTTATTCCCCTGCTTACAGGGTTTTCCTAAGAAGCACTAGCTCAGTCAATTACAGTCAGGCTTGGCTTCTCAGAAACCTGACTTAAGACAGATCTTGTATTTTCTGCTGTTTTCATTTCTCACAGAACCTAATAAAATTCTCAGAATGACATCAGTCATAATTAATATTTGCTGAATTAAAGAACAGATCTAAGAGTTATAAAAGAGTGGAGAATACTATCCATCAACAATATTGTGAAATACCAGGTGATATCCTCACATTAAGGGTACTTATTTCCAACTTATATAGTTTGGGTAAAACCGATAGAGTAAGAATACATAGGCATACATAATTATTTTTGTTTTATGAGTAAATCATTCAAAATTTTATGAGTCACCCTTCCTATGTTTAAGCGCATGATATTTGCCGCCTTTTAAGTCCATAATACAAATTTAGTGAATTAACTTGAGTACTTTCTGTCTCCTCTTAAGACCCTCATTAGACACTGATGAATATGCTAAGCTGTAGCATCTTGCTATCTCCCATGACATTTAACTTTAGTCACCTGACCACACAGGAATGCTGAGACTTTATTTGCTGAGATTGTACATGTTAAACCGAACGCACACGATGTGATGATATAAATCATAAGAACACTCTATGCTTAGTTGGTAGTCCATATTATAATATTTGTTTCCCTTAAGACAAAGAGTCCTTTTAAAATTATATTCTCTAGTCAATTCAGAGAGTCTGATTTTTCCTAGTTATCGTATATCTGTCTCTTTTTTTCTACTGTTCTTTCTACGCATCCCAAAGCTTGTTACTCACTGTCATGGAAAATTTCATAATTTTCTTAGATGTCATCTGGCGTACCTTTTTGTTGGTCTTATGCACTTTCAGGTTTTATTGTTTTCTCATTGAACTTTCCACTCTATTAACACCGATATTACACATGTCTCTTGTTACATGCTTTATGGTCATATATCTATGTTGAATGGCCAATATAAGTAAAGATTCCTTACTAATTAGAAAGTTTATTATAACCATTTCAATGTAATATGATCAGGAATTTTTAGCCTCATTAGTTTTATAATATTCTTTCAAGTTTACTCTTATGGCAAGTCAATTACATATTGTTTCAAATAGTGGACTGGGAAGTGAAAATTTCCCTAATCACAGTACCATGGGAAAACTACCATTAATATTTTCTATGTAAGCATATGGCCTATCTCTATGTATATTTAAAGTTACATGGCTGGGCCACAATGGTTCCAGCCTGTAATCCCGCCTGTAATCAGCACTTTGGAAGGCTGAGGCAGGTGGATCACCTAAGGTCAGGAGTTCGAGACCAGCCTGACAAATATGGTGAAACCCTGTCTCTAAATTAGTTGGGCATAGTGGCATGCACCTATAGTCCCAGCTACCCAGGAGGCTGAGATAGGAGAATTGCTTGAACTAAGGAGGTGGAGGCTGCTGAGATCTCTGTACTCCAGCCTAGGTCAAAGGTAGAGACTCTGTCTAAAAAACAAAGCACAACAAAACAAAACAAAAAAGCGCTGCATTTGATAACAATACCAAAATAGAGTCATATGTATTTTAAAACCTAAATACAGTTACCAGCGTTTCCTGTCTCTTTGGATATGATTTTACTATTTTATTATCCTATTCCACTTCATAGATGCTGTACAATTGAATTAATTTCATAAGTTTAGATGTTTAGTATTTATCTAACTTTTCACCTGAATACTTATGCACATATCTGCTTATTCTTACAAATAAATACCTAGAGGTTAGATGTTGGCAAAAAAGGGTTGAACTTTTTTTTATTGGCTTATTAGCCATTCATAATTTGTTTTATCCAGAATGCCTTTGTTCATTAGTCTGCTGATAGTACTGCATTTTATCTTATAAACTATTAAACCTTTATATTATCAAAAATCTGTTTACAGAATATGAACATTTCACATTTCATCATTTGTCATTTTCTTAATCATTTATTATTCTTTTTTACATAAGTGCTTTATATTTTTTGTTTCTGTTGTATATTTAGGTGTATATTGAGTTTTTTTGCTTACATCTATGAGACATTTGGAGTTAAATCTGCATATAGTATATGAGATAAGCTTTGAGGTTATGATGTATTTTTGTTCCTCCTTTTTGCTTTTACATATAGAAAGCAAGTTGTTTCAGCATCATTTATTGAAAAGATTATTCTTTCCTCTTAAATTACTTTGACACTTCTGCTGAAATTCAGTTGACCATATATGCGTGAGTTTTATTTTTGGTCTCTTTATTCTGTGGCAAACATCTATTTGTCTACCATTATGCAAATAACACACTGTCTTGGTTACTATAGGTTTATAATAAGACTTTTTTTTTTTCCTTCATATTTCTTCTGGGTAAATCCTTTGTGTTTCCCTGAAAATTTTAGAATCGTCTTGTTAATTTCTAAAAATACAACAACAATAATAGCTACTGTGACTTTGATTGGAAGTGAATCCATAGACGAACTTGGAGACGGTTGATATCCTAATAATATTGAGTTTTCTAGTCCATGATTATGGTGCATCTCAAATTTTCTAAGTTTTCATCTTTGATTTTTTAATGTACAGATTTTGCACATCTTTTTTTAAAAAATTCATCCCTACTTGATATATTTGATTCTATTTTTAAATGCTATTTTAAATTTTAATTTCCAATTGTTTGTGTCCAATACATATAAATTTTATTGATTTATGTAACATTATCTTGTATTCTACAATTTTACCAAACTTGTGATAGGCAGTTTTGCTTATTATATTCTGTAGACTTTACTGGCAATGATGACCAAGTCATCTTCAATGAAAGATAATTGACTTTCCGTTCTAATCTGGCTGTCTTTTTTGGCTTTTATTGCCTCATTTAACTGGATAGACTAAGGCAATGCTAATATAAGAGATAAGAACAGACAATCTTTGCTTGCTACTTATTTTAGAGGGAAAATACTTATTTTTTCACTATTAATTTTCATTTCAGCTCTATATCATATAGATTTTGTTCTTGTTTTCATTTTTTAGTTAAAATTACATTGATTTTTTAAATGTTAAATCAACTTCACATTCTTGGCAACATTTGACCTGAACATAATGTACTATTATTTGTATTTAAGTCAGAATTTATTTAATAAAAATATACTTGAATTTTTGCATCTATGTTCATAAGGTCACCTCTATAGTTTTCTTAAATTTTTTTTAGAACTGTTTGGATAGAATGCTCTTATTTCTTTTTCAAATATGTGAGAGAATTTGCCAGTGAATTCATCTGGACCTGTAGATTGTTTTCTCTTCTTTTATCTTCTTGAGTGATGTTAGATAGTTTCTTATTTTTAAAGAAGTTGATCTTTATTTTTATACTGTCTTTACTATATATGGCAATTATTAATCATTATTACTATTAGCAAATGAATAGCAGCTTTTCCTTTCTAGAACTGACGTGGCCTTTATTGATCTTCCTCAGTTTTTGGGAAGAAAATTGGATTCTAGGAGGGGAAAAGACATATAATATAAATTGTTTACATAGGAGTCTTCCTCATACTTTTGGTTTTTTTCTTTGAGATGGAGCCTTGCTCTTGTCACCCAGGCTGGAGTGCAGTAACGCAATCTTGGCTCACTGTAACCTCCTCCTCCCAGGTTCAAGTGATTCTCCTGCCTCAGCCTCCCAAGTAGCTGAGATGACAGGAACCCACTACCATACCTGGCAAATTTTTATGATTTTAGTAGAGACGGGGTTTCACCATGTGGGCCAGGGTGGTCTCAAACTCCTGACCTCTGGTGATCCACCCAACTTGGACTCCCAAAGTGCTGGGATTACAGGCTTGAACCACCACGCGCAGCCTTTTCCTTTGTTTGGTTTTTTCTTTGTTAACTTTTAAATCCATAATACAGTTAGTAGGTTTCTATGTATCCTGGCTACCATATTCTCTTTCCTACCATGGATTGTGTATGCTTCTTTACTGAGATGGTTTTGTATTTGCTATTACTGGGATACTAAGGGATTTACTGGCACATGACCAGTTTTTATTTCTAACAGTCACACTGGCAGGCTTGCAATTTTAGTCACAAGGCCACTTTAGCACTACCCAAGACTCAGGATGGGTTACTTGCTTTTGTGCCCAGTCGCACGGCTAGTGGTTGATTGTTATCTTTTTTGTGATTGTTTAACAGAAAGCACAATTCCTCCATTGTGTGAAGCTTTATGCAGGGAGCCCAGTTCCTGTTCTCTGCTATGAACAGTGCCTATTTTTTCTGCACAGGATTTTCACTTTTTATTTATTGAAAAATTTTTCAAATTGATACATAATAATTGCACATATGTTGACAATGAGAACCCAAATTTTAGGCCAGAGACTAATTCTGCATCTTTCAGCTTCAAACCTGGTCCACTTCTATGGGTTTAAATTTCCTTCTCATTTCTGAACCTTGGAGACGAGTTTTTATTGTTTTTGTACCTTTTACATGCAACACAAGACATTTTAAATAAATTTCACACTCTTCTCAAACTCTGTTATAATATATACATTCACTTCTCAAGCACTATTAAGTGATGGTTAAAAATGAAAAATTATATCATCCATAGCCCAGCAATGTACTGCTCTCTTTAAGAAAAGTTCAGCAAAAAAAATTAAAGAATCTCTATAAAACAGTGACTTTCAAACATGAGAGGCAAAAATTATTTTTTTTCCACAATCTAGTCAGTATTGATGGTATGGATAAAAATATCTCTTTAGAACTATTACCTTGAGAACTTAAGAATCTGAGATCATCATATCTTAATTCTGTGTGGGAGGACTGCCTCTGACAAGCTTAATTTTTTTGCTCCAGATAACTCACCTCTCAACTTGTCAAGTCTCTGATGTGAGATCCAGTATTAAACAAAGAGTCACATTGAAAGACTTACACCAGTGAAAGAGTTTAAAGTACGGTAAGATATAGCACTCGTTAACAAAGAAAAAAAGTTCTGTATCCTCAGTGATAATTCTACCTCTTTTCTGAAAATAATTTACAAATGTGCTTTATCTAATTTAGTCAAGCCTTTGTTATAACTCTGGATAAATATGAAAGGAAATCTAATTTTTCTGCTTCCATCGCAGTTCTTCAATTCTGCTTTTGAAAGACTATTATTTTTTAAACATTTTATATTAAAATGAGCTGGAATGATAGATATTTGTTATTTAAACCCAATCGAGTCAACGTGGCACCACTGCCACCTTTTCATGCAACAGAGACTATGTGCTTTTTGAAGGCTTTAAGACAACTTTCATTCATCTGACTGAAAACTCAGGAGTCTGGCTTCCTGAAGTCTACTCCAGTTCGTTCATTCTCTTTGAGAAATGCACAGGTATTTAAACAGCATAAGTATACAATTTTAACTTGATATATCTGTTACGCTTCTATACTTTGTATCTAGACAGCCATCGTCTAAGGAAAAATATGCAATTTTATTGTTTGTAAGAAGATAGCAATTATTTATCAATAGCTGTCCTGTACTGCCTATGAAGCAGCTCAATGTCTAGTACAAATTGGTCATCAGTAAATAATATTCATTACTAATATATTAATTATTAACTATATCATAAAAATCACCATCTGCGTCTTCTATATTTGGGAATCGTTACTCTGCTAATATTCTTACCTCTCTTCCCTTTTCGCTTTATCTTCCCTCCTTTTTTTTTCAAATTTCTCAACAATTTTCTCTTCTCTCCTACTCTGCAACTCGAATTTTGTTGTAACTGGATGACCCCCCCATGTCTACTGTAGATGTTTAAAATAAAGGTTCTAAAACGTCAAGCCCAGAAAATTATTAATTTTTGTATGCAATGGAATATATATTGGAAATTCTGTCCTTTTTACCTTATTTCTTCTTTGTGTATGTGTCTATGACAACACAAGAATTAAAGAGTACTGAGGTCAAATACTGGATGCTAAGTTAGTGCATGCAAAATTCTGGTACTGGGCAAAGAGTAAACATCAAATAAAGAGCTGAAGATGATGGTTGTGAGAGGAGTGATACACCTTTGCCTCTTCATGGAATTTGGATTTATTCCAATGTTTAGATGCAATGAGTCTATGACATTTAATAATGACATTAATGAATAGGTGTTATTAAGAAGTTTAACTTCAAAAAAAGCAACATGCTGTAATATATTTCCTTCTAAAAATAAACTCCTTTTAACTCCTTGATCTTCACACAACTGCCTTTCTATATCTCAAAATAAAGAACTGTGAATCATTAAAAATGCTCCCACTTTGAAAAGTCTAGAAAGAACATTTTGAAAGATAAAAATGTTCTGATCTAAGCCCATAGAAATAAGCATTGTTTGACCCAGCCTTTCACGTCTGATTTTTTTGTAGTCTAATAACTTACAAAATAACTTACAAAATGCCATATTCCAAATCTGAGCTGTATTTTGAGTTTCAGAAACTCAAATGAATGTCTAAAACAACAAAATATATTCCATACCTGCTCCCCCCCAACAAAATCTGATTTCTCAAAAATCACTTTCTTGCTGAGGTCTTGTCTTGTATGTCAAGTTCTTGCCGGAAGCCAATTTTTATTGCCAGGTTATAAACCTCTAAAATAGTAGCTCTATTATGAAAACAGACACAACCTTAGCCATATATGAATGGCACAAGTATAATACTGTGAACACAGCATCAGCCATTAGCTCAAATAGCTTGATTTTGCCCCATTGTTGCTCATTGTCCCTTATACATTTGCTATAATGCCTGTGGTGCCTTTCAATACTACTTAAGTATAGGCTGTCCTCCAGGAAATGTCAGGCACAGCCACCTCTGGTGACATGCAGACATGTGCTAGTTAGCACTGGTTTGTCACTGAGATATTAACTTGATTCACATAAATTTTTTTTCTGTAAAAATACACTCCTTTACCAAAAGAACAGGGCCCCCCAAGCTATGTTGTAATATGAAGCTGCTGACTGATATCACTACAGCCTATTGTTTTCAGGTAGTTTACTAATGAGCTACATGTCTGAACCAAAATGCTGTTTACAGAGCAAGGGGGGAAAAGTGTTATTTTTTCCCATTTTTTTTTTAACTTAACTCATTCTTTAAATCTTGATTGTGTTGGTGCTTTAGTTGAATGTGTACCATTATAGCAGGGTTTTATGTAATGATGTGATGGATAACAGCCTAATCAAGCTGAATTATAAAATCTCAAGCCCTTGGTGAGTTATCAGTGTGGGCAGGGGCATCAAGCTATGCACACAATAAGGTCTTCTTTAAGACTGACTCCCAGAGTCTCCCAACAGGTGAGGAAGAAATGCCTGTCTTCAGGGTAGTAAGAAACTTCAGAAACAACCTGGAGATATGCAGAAAAACATATTTGCAAGATTTCTGGGTCATAGTAGTAGCTCTAAACAAAGGCACAGTTTAATAAGAGATACGGTTTTCCTTACTTCATTTTAGATGCAAAGACTTCTGGTGGCAAATTCACATAAAAGACACCCTTTCTGGCAAAAATAGGTACAGCACTTTGCATTAACAATACTAATTGTGGCTGAACTGGGGAAGACGGCCAAATAGGAACAGCTCTGGAGTGCAGTTTCCAGCGAGAATGCAGAGGCCACTGCAGGTGATCCCCAGGCCAGCAGGGTGTGGAATGGACCTCCAGCAGTCCTGAAGCAGAGGAGCCTGACTGTTAGAAGGAAAACTAAAAAGCAGAAAGAAATAACTTCATCATCAACAAAAAAGACATCCACTCAGAGACCCCATCCGAAAGTCACCAACTACAAAGACCATAGGTAGATAAATCCACAAAGATGGGAAGAAACCAGCACAAAAATGATGAAAACACCCAAAACTATAACGTCTCTCCTCCTCCAAGGGATCACAACTCTTGACCAGCAAGGGAACAAGGCTGGATGGAGAATGAGTCTGATGAATCGACAAAAACAGGCTTCAGAAAGTAGGTAATAACAAACTTCTCTGAGCTAAAAGAACATGTTCTGACATAATGCAAAGAAACTAAGAACCTTGAAAAAAGGTTTGACAAAATGCTAGTGACAATAAACAGCTTAGAAAAGAATATAAATGAACTGATGGAGCTGAAAAACACAATACGAGGACTTCGTGAGGCACACACAAGTTTCAATGGCCAAATCGACCAAGCAGAAGAAAGGATTTCAGATACTGAAGATCAACTCAATTAAATAAAATCAGAAGGCAAGAATAGAGCAAAAAGAGTGAAAAGAAATGAACAAAGCCTCCAAGAAATACGGGATTATGTAAAAAGACCTAATCTACATTTGATAGGTGTACCTGAATGTGACAGAGAGAAAGAATCCAAGCTGGAAAACACTCTTCAGGATATTATCCAGGAAAACTTACCCAACCTAGCAAGGCAGGCCAATATTCAAGTCCAGGAAATACAGAGAACACCACAAAGATATTCCTCAAGAAGAGCAACCCCAAGGCACATAATCGTCAGATTCCCCAGGGTTGAAATGAAGGAAAAAATGCTAAGGGCAGCCACAGAGAAAGGTCGGGTTACCCACAAAGGGAAGCCCATCAGACTCACAGCGCACCTCTCAGAAGAAACCCTACAAGCCAGAAGAGGGGGGGGCCAATATTCAACATCCTTAAAGAAAAGAACTTTCAATCCAGAATTTCATATCCAGCCAAACTAAGCTTCATAAGTGAAGGAGAAATAAAATCCTTTATGAACAAACAATTGCTGAGAGATTTCATCGCCACCATGCCTGCCTTATAAGAGCTCCTGAAAGAAGCGCTAACACAGAAAGGAACAACCAGTACCAGCCGCTCCAAAAACATACCAAATGGTAAAGAGCATCGACACAACGAAGAAACTGTGTCAACTAATGGGCAAAACAACCAGCTAGCATCAAAATGGCAGGATCAAATTCACAAATAACAATATTAACCTTAAATGTAAATGGGCTAAATGCCCCAATCCAAAGCCACATACTGGCAAATTGGATAAAAAGCCAAAACCCATCAGTGTGGTGTATCCAGGAAACCCATCTCACATGCAAGGATACACATAGGCTCAAAATAAAGGGACAGAGGAAGATTTACCAAGCAAGTGGAGAGCAAAAAGAAGCAGGAGTTGCAATCCTAGTCTCTGACAAAAGAGACGTTAAACCAACAAAGATCAAAAGAGACAAAGAAGGACATTACATAATGGTAAAAGGATCAATGCAACAAGAAGAGCTAATGATCCTAAATATATACGCACCCAATATAGGAGCACCCAGATACATAAAGCAAGTTCTTAATGACCTACAAAGAGACTTAGACTCCCACACATCAATAGTAGGAGACTTTAACACTCCACTGCCAATATTAGACAGATCAACAAGACAGAAAATTAACAAGCATATTCAGGATTTGAACTCAGATCTGGACCAAGCAAACCTATTAGACATTTACAGAACTCTCTACCACAAATCCACAGAATATACATTTTTCTCAGCACCACATTACACCTACTCGAAAATTGACCATATAATTGGAAGTAAATCACTCCTCAGCAAATGCGAAAAAACGGAAATCATAAAAAACAGTCTCTCCAACCACAGTGCAATGAAATTAGAACTCAGAATTCAGAAACTAACTCAGAATCTCACAACTTCATGGAAAATGAACAAGTGGCTCTTGAATGTTGACGAGCTAAACAATGAAATGAAGGCAGAAATAAAGATGTTCTTCGAAACCAACAAGAACGAAGACACAACGTACCAGAATCTCTGGGACACATTTAAAGCAGTGTCTAGAGGAAAATTTATAGCAATAAATGCCCACCAGAGGAGCAAGGAAAGATCTAAAATCGACACCCTATCATCAAAATTGAAAGAGCCCGAGGAGCAAGATCAAAAAAACTCAAAAGCTAGCAGAAGACAAGAAATAACTAAGATCAGAGCAGAAGTGAAGGAGATAGAGACACAAAAAAACCTTCAAAAAAATCAATAAATCCAGGAGCTGGTTTTTTGAAAAGAGCAACAAAATAGACCACTAGCCAGATTAATAAAAAGAAAAGAGAGAAGAATCAAATTGATGCAATAAAAAACAATAAAGGGGATATCACCACCAATTCCACGGAAATACAAACTACCATCAGAGATTACTACAAACAACTCTATGCACATAAGCAAGTAAACCTGGAAGAAATATACAAATTCCTGGATACTTGCACCCTCCCAAACCTAAACCAGGAAGAAGTCAAAACCCTGAATAGACCAATAACAAGGGCTGAAGTTGAGGCAGAAATTAAAAGCCTACCAACCAAAAAACGCCCAGGTCCAGATAGGTTCACAGCCGAATTCTACCAGACATAAAAAGAGGAGGTGGTACCACTCTTTCTGAAACTGTTCCAAACAATCCAAAACGAGGGAATCCTTCCCAAATCATTTTATGAGACCAACATCATCCTGACACCAAAACCTGGCAGAGACTCAACAAGAAAAGAAAACTTCAGGCCAATATCCATGATGAACATAAATGCAAAAATATTCAATAAAATACTGGCAAACCAATTGCAACAGCACATCAAAAAGCTTATCCATCACGATCAAGTAGGCTTTATCCCAGGGATGCAAGGCTGGTTCAACATAGGCAAATCTATAAATGTAATCCATTACATAAGCAGAACCAAAGACAAAAACCACGATTATCTCAATAGATGCAGAGACAGCCTTTGACAAAATTCAACAGCCCTTTATGCTAAAAACTCTCAATGAACGAGGTATTGATGGAATATATCTCAAAATAATAAAAGCTATTTACTATAAACCCACAGCCAATATCATACTGAATGGGCAAAAACCAGAAGCATTCCCTTTGAAATCTGGCATTAGACAAGGATGCCCTCTCTCACCACTCCTATTCAATATAGTACTGGAAGTTCTAGCCAGAGCAATTAGGAAAGAAAAAGAAATAAAGGACATTCGATTCAGAAAGGAGGAAGTCAAATTGTCTCTATTTACAGATGACATGATTGTATATTTAGAACATCCCATGGTCTCAGCCTAAAATCTCCTGAAACTGATAAGGAACTTCAGCAAAGTCTCAGGATACAAAATCAATGTGCAGAAATCAAAAGCATTCCTATACACCAATAACAGACTTAAAGAGAGCTAAATCAAGAATGAACTGCCATTCACAATTGCTACAAAGAAAATAAAATACCTAGGAATACAACTAATAAAGGATGTAAAGGACCTCTTCAAGGAGAACTACAAACCACTGCTCAAGGAAATAAGAGAGGACACAAATAGATGGAAAAACATTCCATGCTCATGGTTAGGAAGAATCAATATTGTGAAAATGGCCATACTGCCCAAAGCAATTTATAG